>CP136064.1:256916938-257115001 GCA_032622095.1 Siphonodentalium dalli
CCACCGGCTGGGCGCGAACTCACGCCGGTGCATTAACACCATTACAAGTTCGACACTCTAGCCACTGAGCTACCACTTCCGGTTTCTTATAATCTGTAGCCATATTTTCATATATGACCTTCTAAGATACCATATACGGTATATATGACTGTTTACCCCATCGACCGATATGAAACAGCAGTGCCAATGTGAAACGACATGTAATACCAGGAATTTGTCTAAGTTTCAATATTATCTAATTTACTTCCAACATGTGTAGCTCTATTCATTCGACGAAATGTTTACGTTGTGTGACTTTTATGTTTGGGGCGAAACGGCCAAATTACTATAACCATACATGCATGGTCCAAAGGACGAAAATAAATATGCGTGGCCGTACATGAGTATAAACATGCCAGTGTCGCGAATTAGACAGAACTTGGGGTACAATTACGACCGAAAGCCAAAGCAATACTTTTATTCCGAAAATTCGAATGTTCTGAGAAATATTCGAATATTCAGCAGCCAACATCGTCCGAGCGAATATTCGAATGTATACAATGCGGAAGTTTTACTTTTAATAGTAGAGCAATTTGAACAATACTCGGGAAGAACACTTCCTACTAATCAAAAGTGCACAATTATATATACCTAGATAAAGCAACAAGACTCATACAAAGAAATGAAACACGGAATCGAAATTGTATACAATTATGTATACCTAGATAAATCAACAAGACCCATGCAAAGAAATGAAACACGGAACCGAACACTGTGAACAGATACACTAAAGATGGCGACGCGATATACCACACACATTGTTGGCATCGATTAGAGACAGGATTATTCCCCTTGGTTAAATGGCCCTGCAAATTTGCTATGATGTTGGTGGGTCCTGTTGAATGCTATGATGTTGGTGGTCCCGCTGAATTGCTATGATGTTGGCAGTCCTGCTAATTTGCTACGATGTTGGTGGGTCCTGCTGAATTGCTATGATGTTGATGGTCCTGCTAATTTGCTATGATGTTGGTGGTCCTGCAAATTTGCTACGATGTTGGTGGGTCCTGCTGAATTGCTATGATGTTGGCAGTCCTACTAATTTGCTATGATGTTGGTGGGTCATGTTAATTTGCTACGATGTTGGTGGGTCCCGCTGAATTGCTATGATGTTAGTGGTCCTGCTCAATTGCTATGATGTTGGTGGGTCATGTTAATTTGCTACGATGTTGGTGGGTCCTGCTGAATTGCTATGTTGATGGTCCCGCTGAATTGCTATGATGTTAGTGATCCTGCTCAATTGCTATGATGTTGGTGGGTCATGTTAATTTGCTACGATGTTGGTGGGTCCTGCTGAATTGCTATGTTGATGGTCCCGCTGAATTGCTATGATGTTGGCGGTCGTGCTAATGTGTTACGATGTGGGTGGGTCCTGTTGAATTGATATGGTGCTTGTAGGGTAACGCGATGCTGTTATAAAATGTTACACTTCGTTTGGATATAAAACATAAGTATCTCAACAATGGATACTATTCTTGTTATAGTCTCTGGGTATTTGACGAAGGAACTTAGAAGTTTGTGAGTCTAAACTTCGCAAATTATCGTTCATTTTTAAAATAACTTGCCGTTTTAGGCGCTAATAAATAGTGAATACCTACAGTTTTTGTTTGAATACCGAATTATCTCATGAGTGTCTGGAAAGAAATATCGAATTTTCACGAGCGGCTACAAGCCGCGAGTGAAAATTCGATATATCTTTCCAGACACGAATGAGATGTTTCAGGTATTAAAACAAAAACTGTAGATATTCTTTTTATTGTATGCACATTATTAAAGCTCAAAGTTGCTCAATTGTGCGGCATTTTTACTTTTAATCGTACAGCAATTTGAACAATACTCGGGAAAAATATTTCCTACTAATCAAAATTGCACAATTATATATACCTAGATAAAGCAATAAGACTCATGCAAAGAAATGAAACACGGAATCGAACTAACAAGTCTCCGTGTCACCAGTCAATGTATATATATCCCACGTGCACGGGTCACAGCTTGATCGATAATTAGATGTCAAGGTTGTCTGTTTCAACTTTACGCGCGCGTGTGATTTTCTTCGGAAAGTATTTCGCTTGCTTTACTTCTGCCTTCTACTTATGGTGGTTCTCATGTGAAATGACGCATTAAAGTATAAGAAATGACTCTTTTCGAATAAGGCTATGGGTTATAACCGATAAGTTTGCAGTGATTTTACTACAACGCACGGTTATAGAATTTGTCTTCAAATTTCTTGCTCGCGTAAACCACCCAGCGGGCTACAGTGAACTATAACTAAACCTACAGTGAAATAACGACATCGTATTTCACTGTGGCTTCTAAGAGATACATACCAAGCTCTACGTTTCGGTCATTTCCCGCTATTTTGTAGGCAAGCATATAACAAATGTTCTGTCTTGCACTTTTAATGTACATGTATTTGATATTAATTTTGAATGTAAAAGGCGAAAGGCAGCTGGTAATTTGTCAAACAGTATGCTTTATAGAGCTGTTATAGCAGTATTCATTATAGAGCTGGTATAACAGTATGCCTTATAGAGCTGGTATAACAGTATGCATCATAGAGCTGGTATAACAGTATGCATTATAGAGCTGGTATAACAGTATGCATTATAGACCTGGTATAACAGTATGCATTATAGAGCTTATGGATATACTTCAGATTCATCATACAATTAAAATATGTCGATTTAAAATTGTTGTGTTCTGTAAATAATTGATTATGCATGGACATTTAGTGACGTAACTGTTAAATTTCTCCTCATTTTAGTCCAGACTATATTATATGGAAACAGGTCGTATGGAATAACCTGCAATGACTCCGCGATCTCTTCAAACTGACTCAATTAACAGTTACTAGACACAAATTAAGAGAAGTATCCGAGCAAGTTTAACACGCGAACGACCCGTGTCATTTCTAGCGGAAACCGGATTAACAAATACGTTACTGATTGATTTGAGAAAGTATAGAACCATTCCAGTAAACCACTATCGTGCAAATTATGTGTTCCCCAGGGTGTTCATCGGAGGGGCCTTTATCGAGAAATATTCACATGGCTGTTATTTTAAATGGCTATTAAAGGGCGACTGTGTCTACATTTCAGGTATCGATCGATTTTCTTAATCTGAAGTAAAAACATGAACATTAACAAAGGCCATGTGTGAGTGTCGATGGGAACGGACATCGCTTTGCAAGAAAAGGTGCTTGTAGATCAAAATATATCAACTTTCAATTTGACCTGAGTTACAATACAAGACTCTGTCTGGAGTTTGAGTACGATATGCCCATTGTATATATAAGAGAATGCACTGGCTTACAATGTTAAGGGAAATGTTGTGAGGCCCATTTATTCTCTTATATGTGCGATGCCACTATGAGAGACTTCCGTATATACGAGTACATATTGGTACATGGTTTTCCGTATATACGAGTACACATTGGTACATGGTTTATATGTGCGATGCCACTATGAGAGACTTCCGTATATACGAGTACACATTGGTACATGGTGCGATGCCACTATGGGAGACTTCCGTATATACGAGTACACATTGGTAAATGGTGCGATGCCACTATGGGAGACTTCCGTATATACGAGTACACATTGGTACATGGTGCGATGCCACTATGGGAGACTTCCGTATATACGAGTACACATTGGTACATGGTTTTCGTAACATTTCAGGAAGCTCCAGTCATGGAAGGGTTTTATTATCTTAACATTCCCTCCAATAATGTACTCATTATGTACTTATATTAGTTGTCGTCTGCTTATCATTCATGAAAACCCCTTCAGATGAATAATAGACCATTCCAATGTATATATTAATAACTGAGTGGAAGAATCCATTTAGTAAAGAAATGGTTAAATTGACCTTGAGTTGAATCCGTATGAAAATCACAACAAATGAAATATGATTGTTATCTAGTATACTATGTATAGAGGGAAACAATGGACTACATGCAAAACCTTTAATATATTTATATATTAGTTCGAGTAGATTCATTCATTGCATGGGGCCTGTAGCGGGAATCCGGGAACTTGTGGTGTGGGTTGCCTCTATAATTTCAATTCATTTGGCACCAGGAAACCCACCACCAGACGAACCCATCGACAGACGAACCCACGGACATACTAATAGATTTTCGAGTTTCGCAGTGTAACGAAAAACATTCGTTTTGTACGATTCGGGTTAATAAATGGACGGGGCGTTTCGCCGTCTCGGCCTCTCGCGACCCCTGCGGCGGGCGAAATCGTTGGATCGATTAGGCCCCGCGTGGATGCAGCGAGTTTTTACTCCCCCAGCTAGAGTTGTTTCTCGAACACGTGACAGTGACGGCCAATCAGAGACGAGTTTCTGTTTACGCGTGTCACGTGTTCAGGCGGGATCGTCACTTTCTAGCGTACATCGGTCGCACTTCAAGTTTGTAAAATATGATAGATGTTTTACAGTAAATATGATAGATGTTTTACAATATGATAGATGTTTTACAGTAAATATGATAGATGTTTTACAGTATATTCTTTGTAAAGGTTTTATAATTCGTTTGAAACTACATCATGAAAATCCCGTTTCTAAGTATGATTTTTTTAGTTCAGGCATTGATCGTTATCTACATGTAAATAGAAACACTGAAACAGTCATCGCATACTGTGTTTTGTAAAAGGCGAGAACCATCGCCTTCCCTGTAAGAGAGATAGCTGTATTACCTCCAAGTATAGGAGAGATCAATATACATGACATATAAATAGAGTTGGATTAAAGTGGGCTCCCCTGGCCAGTGTGGTGGGCCGTTATGTACAAGTATGGAGAGGTGTTGCAAACCACGAGAGTGAAGCATATATGCATTTGAATGTTCACTACAGCTTTTGTTGCAGGAAAATCTGATTTGTCCAACAGATATGAAAGTTAGTCGTTACAACATGCGTGGGTGTTGAGAAGATAATTACAATGGACGTGACACGGGTTGCTGTACGCCATTCCTTATCATTGTGCTGAGAACGTACATGAACTTCGCAGAATATAGTACTAGTTCCTTGAGGCAGTGAGATATGTGTTATGTTAGGGTTTCCAGAGAACTTCCGAGGAGGGTTGCTAGTACTTGCTACCAGGTCATCTCTGGCTAACGACGCAAGGTGAAAATATTCGGGTATGCCGAAACGAGAGATAATCCCTTCCCAAAAAGAGTTTACAATAATGATTGCGGATGGAGAAGAGCATACGAACATGGCGTGGTCGATTTCGTTCGAGTACACTTCGCTGCAGAGATGACACACTAAATTGTTGGTATAGGTAGTCCTGTTGAGAAGCAGTACTAAGTTTTTGAGATATTTTAACATGTGAGCGTTTCCATGGAGAAGTTTCCAGACTGCCCAGTTTGATAGGGGATTAGGGTGAACTTTCTACAGAATTCGCAAGGATGGATCGGACGAAACTTTGGTCTGCCACGAGGAAATGAACGTTCCCCTGACAGCTGCCTTCACAAGAGTTATCCACATTGACAGTTTTGGGAAGACCCCAATGTCCAGGTAGTAGTTCAAATAGTTCAAAAGATCGTATTTGGCTAATATGGAGAACATTTCCTGTACAAAACCACTGGAGCGATTGTATAGTCTGTACAGGTTTACTTTCAGGACAAACAGTCGCAATGGTAATTGATGGCCGACCGGTAGATGGATAAGACGTCCCAGAAAGCAAAGTTTTTTGATATGCAGTTGATATTCAATTGGTAGAAATCCAAGAAGACCTAGCGATAGCCTAGTTGGCGCTCGTTTTTGGGAGGGATTGTGCGTATTTGAGACATGTTCTGGTGGCTTTGTTCATAATGGTGATGGCGGACCTTGATCAAAAGGAACCACATCGACACCGCAGAGAGCTCTCGATAGAACAACAGTTTTGAGGACATTTGTCATGGTGATAGGTGTGGTGGATTTCATAAGTTTGTTACCCATGATATTGAAAAAGTTATTCCTCATTTTTGTCGACACAGAAGAGGCGGAATTGACCGTCTGCTTCGCAAACTTGTCCTGAATTAAACCAAGATGGGCACATTCTGTAACTTCCTGAATAGTTTGATTGCCCAACCTCCATATCCTTCCCGAGCGGTCATATGAGTTTTTATTCTCGTTGAATACAACAATTTTGCTCTTCGTGGAGGAGAATTCGAATCGCCACCGCCTGCTATATTTCACACATATGTTCAACAAGGAGTCGAGACCGGATTTCGATAGCGACAGAAGAGCGATGTTGTCGGCAGTAGTAGGAGCGCCACATGGGATATTGCAGATTCTTAGTCCGTATGGAGAAGTTGCTAGTTCGTTAAGTAGGTCGTCTATGAAGACGAGATAGCAGAGAGGTGACAGAACACCAACTTGTCGAGTAGATTGCAGTATTTTGAAACTTTGCGACATGCGGCCGTCATATAGTACTTTGCTAGTCACATCCGAATGGATGTTCTCCAACAAACTGACAAGGTGTGGCGAAAATCCGAGCTGAATGAATTTGTACAGGAAGCCAGTGTGCCATACTTTATCAAAGGCTTTCTTGGAGTCAAGGAAGGCAACATATAAATTGGAGTTATTGTCTTTGGCATATGATACAGATTCCGTGAGAATGAATGACGTCATCGAACAGCTGATACCTTTCTGAAAACCCATTTGTTGTGCATTCGGAAATCGTTTCATTTGGTGGCTTTGAAGAAGACGGCTCAACAGAATGGACTCGGAATAGTTTGTATAGGACCGTTGTTCACATATTTCCGCCTTCAAACAAGTTGGAATGCGGTTTTTTTTCTGTCCCGCGTGTCTGCTGTCGCAACTGGGGATATATATGTCAAATTGTTGGTGGTCAGGTCTTGTCTGTAAATATGAACATGAATAAATCTAGAGGCTGCCAGTGCGGCTAGTATGAAAATTGTGTTTTGTTGTCATTTATTCAATGGAGGGAAGACGAACAAACCTTTAGACATACCCTGTGCGATTTGACACCATAAACCCAGTGATTTTAAACCAACACCTATACGTTTTCTTTATCAGAACATAATAAGATCAGACCCATGAGCCCATCAATACCATGTGTTGATGGCTAGATTTCCTGGTATTTCAAAATGGATTTTCTCAAAATCTGCCAGGAATTTCTTTGTAAAATTTGGTACAAGCGATTATTGTGATCAATATTTAAGAACTAACGGTCCATTGGATATTATAACTTCATTTACTTTACTTTCGTGTATGCAAAATATATAAAATTTCACTATTATCAGGTACCAAGAACTTCTGTATAATATATTGTTTTCAAAAGTGCAGTTCATATATCCATGATATCATATCTCAAGACCATGAGAGGAGACTTAATTATTCTTGATTCGTGAAATGTAATGATTACTTTGGATAGGCAACTACCCTTAAATCATGTTCTAAATTTGAGACTGTTCGTGTCACGCATGTTAATGAACAATTGGGCTGATGTGAGTTGTGTGTCATGGGTTCATAACCAAGTTAAAGCTGACCACCATAGCTCTTAACACTGTGGCCTAATTCAAGTTGATTACTCTCTGCTTGAGTGGACCACACTGAATATCAACATTTGTTTGCATTGGGCTGGAATATTTGTGACTGATTTATTCCTCATTATACTATATATGGGGTATGATGCTATATTATGCAATTAAAAATCTAACCCAACATTATGATACAAATGAAGCCTTCTCACATACTAGTAGACAATAAGCTATTTGGTGATTTGGGGTGTTGTGTGAAATTATTCTAGCAGTTCTTGGTATCGAAAGGGACCAAAATTTGAATTATATTATCAACCTCTCAAACGAATTAAAATCTATTGTTTTGTTGTATCTTCATAATTGCTCAGATTCTATACACAATGAAGATGATGATATTAGAAACTCAAGATATTTTGCCAGATAGATCCTGAGAAATTCTTGCCATTTTTGGCTGGATTTATGCAAAACGTGCATCTCCCCCTTAACAATAATAATAATTTTAAGAATAATTTCAACAAGCTTCGGTTTCTTGTTAGCCTAGCCAACAGTCTAATGGTCGCCTCTCATACAGAGCGTCCATGTTTTCATCGCTCAAACGTGGCAGATAATAAAGCGCGTTCCCAATTATCTGTTGGGATCTGTCGATAGTTATCTCACAACTTGACCAACCTGCCATCCAAACATGTTCTTATATTAATTATCCGTACTGTCTTCAAAAGCGCTACAAAAACAGAATCGAGTACATGACTGTGTACTATTATATTTTACCTCCAATCAGACACATGTTAATAGTAAATTATATATATTAGCACTCGCTTATCGTACCAAAAATTCATAATGTAGTATTTTTTTAAACACAAGTTTCCGCAACCTCTAGTCTTATAACCTATGGATGGAAGGCATTACAAATTATATATCTCAAAACTTCTCACCATGTAAATACGTATATATCGTCATCTTGATTACACGTATGTTATTATATTGTATCGGGAGAGGGGCTTCGTGTGTTGTAATAACTTGTGCCCCAATCCCTTTTGAATATTATGCAAATAAAATATGGTTCAAGTCATCGTTTTCGCACCCGATCCGCATAGCATTGTCAGATATAGATACTTAATTGCGGATATTATTTACCATCTATAGATACTTAATTACATACGCCCATCGAGCCCACCACTACTTTATATAAACCTTAATACTGATCTGACCACGGGCACAACACTGTGATTATATTGACGAAATCACGGAGATATTCAGAATTTAAACAACAACAAAATTTTTTTTTAAAGAGCGATTCTTTTAACCCTTTACCCAACAAAACGGCCAAAACCGGCCAAATAAAGCTTCAACAGCCTGAAATATCTTGGGTATGTCTCAATAGAACCATACACATATGGATATCGTTGGAACCGGCTCATTGACCACATTGTGATAGTTACAGTTATGCCCTGTGCCAATTACATTCTTTAACAATTTTATAATTTTTAATGTGTTAAGCCAATGCATTCTCTTATATATGCGAGGCGACCTATGGTCGACTCGCATATATAAGAGAATGCATTGGCGCAGGGCCCTTCTGTTGGGTAAAGGGTTAAAGAGCGTTTTTTTTCAAGTAAATTAAATTTGACTAAATAACGGAGATATTCAGAACGGGGAAAAAGAAACTAATTTAAAGAGCGTTTTGTTCTCGAAGAAGTTATTTTAAAGAGTGACCACCAGCCTACATCAACACCCACCCACATAATAGATGAATTTGACTTACATACGTCCAAAGTTCATCTGTGGTGCTGCAAATTGTGACCCGCCATATCAAATCCAGTCGTAAGTCGGGATTTTTTTACCCTGTGCCAATGCATTCCTCGCATATATAAGAGAATGCATTGGCCTAACAATTTTTTACAATTTTAATTATTTTTTCTTGTATTCTTTAACAATTTTATAATTTCACCCATACAGAGCTCCAGACAAACATGAGCAGACGACTCTCTTCTATATGCTTCTATATATGTGTGGGGCTCCCTGCAGGGTAATGGATGTTTTTTTATTTTATGTCCTAAAAATTGTAAGAAACATTTATTTAAAAAAAATGATAAAAAAATGTTAGGCCAATGCATTCTCTTTATATGCGAAGCGACCTATGGTCGACTTGCATATATAAGAGAATGCATTGGCACAGGGTAAAAAAATCCCGACTTACGACTGGATTTGGTATGGCGGGTCACAAATACGTTCTTTGTTGGCGTTATTTGGTTATAACCCTTCCGATACTGTGTCCGTAATTTCCCATTATTAAGTTGTGTATAGCGTAATGGTGTGGCTCCATGGGCGTATATACGGTGCACAATTAAGTATCTATAAATGGTTAATGAATGATCGTCATTAAGTATATATATATTAAGTATATGATAATGCTATGCCGACCGGGTGGTTTCGACGTATTACTTACAGTTGATTGTGTTGATTTTTCATTTTCTGACACATAATTTTCACAAATAAAGGCGGAAAGAATGTATGTTTCCCTGTGTATTATAGCATATACGACAAATGCTACTAAGCTAATACGTATGGAAAATTCCATTTTGTCTAGAGACAACATGCACCCCTATAAACTCGAGTTCACAGACCCGGGGTGTCACCGACATCGGAGCAATGGTTTATAAAATGCACCTTTGAGATCTCTCTGGGCCGGCATTGGTCCCACCATTTCGGGCGCAGATTGAAAATGACACGCATGTTTTTGCGGTGTTCAATCTTGTATTTCATTAACTTTATAACTTAACACGCTTGCCATAGAAGTTTTCCTGCGCGAAAGCGTACATCAGTATCAAGCCAAAAAATATGAACAAGAATCGCATGTTGATGCGGTTAAAAAATCTGACTTTTCTCGCCCAACGAACTTCGAAAACTAGGACCCGATCAAAATTATGCTTCGGTCCCCAATATAGGATGGACCAACACTGGTCTTATAGATGAGCACATCAGAAGGGTAACTGAGGCGACATAATTTAGAATTCGAGTGTAATGGGTACAAAAATATCTTAATCAAAATCAACTTGTACCCGAAATTTTATTCCGGAACAACCGTCCATGAACGAGCGTAGAAGCACACGATATAGTGTGGAGTAATGATTCGAGCAAACTTCAGTTGCTAATAAAATATCATAATATTAATAAAATTGTAACTTACCTCGCTTCCCATAGAAGTTTGCCTCCGTGAAAGTGTACATCAGTATCAAGCCAAAACATATGTACAAGAATCGCATGGTTTTTTTTGGTTATCACAAACAGTGGATGCGGTTAAAAGATCTGACTTGTCTCGTCCGACGGACTTCGAAAAAAGGAACCGATCGACACAGAGCTTGGGTTCTTGTGGTTTTATTGGCGATGTTCTTTCATTGACATACTGGGGCGACGTGGGTGACGTCGATGGCGTTCATAGCCTGGGTGGATCGCCTTCGAATTTGATTGGCTTTACTCGCGGTTCCGTCCGTCGCCCATCCATCGATCTGAGGGGGCTGTCAGTATAATTGACATCCTGATTTCTCTTTACTCGATTCGGATGTCGACGAGTAGATTTGTTTTGTCGTCGGACTGAGCAACACGTTTTTGTAGAGGAAAGTTGGATTTCCGTAATCATTTAACTCGGGATCGTACATTTCCATAATCAATCATGCATTTAAGATGGCGTTGAAGTGACAAATTTTTCATCCTTGCAGAAATCTCCCAGCTACAACGTCTAAAGAGTTTATGCTGCTGCTTTGAATTTATAGTGAATTTCTACGAAAGCGCATTAGGGCCACCCGAAACACCACCGCACCCCCCCCCCCCCCCCAGATATACAAATACACAACAACTCGTTATAACGACTTGAGTTTCAACTCAGCCACCTTACTGACGAGTTCTGTTATCTTTTGTCTTATATGGGACTCGAGTGAATCCAGCATGTTGGTTATGCTGCACCCTTTTTTCTTTCCCTATAATTGTTTGTGATAAATTTAGCGTCCCTTCTTTGCACTTTTCCCAGTTGGCATATTTCTTCTGTGATAGCTGGATCCCATGCATATAGCTCTGCTCAATATTCAAATAACGATCTAACCATTGCGTCGCATCGGTGCTATAATGTTCAATGTCCATTTTTTTTCTTTTCTTTTTTTTGTGAAATTTTGACTATCTGGTTTTCGTCTGCTTTATTTTCACCTTATGTTGTTTTCATTTAAAATTGTCTTGCTTTAGATGTCAGTATTATTCATGTAATTTGTTGACATGTATTTGGAGATAGAACACTTTGCTGAACAATTTGGCTTTTGTCGTGAATGCTAAAGTGGTTTTAGGTTTTTAAATCTTTCCAAAGTATAAATTTCGCACATTATGTCACTTTCTGTGCCATTTTAACCCTTTACCCAACAAAACGGCCAAAACCGGCCAAATAAAGCTTCAACAGCCTAAAATATCTTCGGTCTGTCTCAATAGAACCATACAAATATGGATATCATTGGAACCGGCTCCTTGACCACATTGTGATAGTTACAGTTATGCCCTGTGCCAATGCAATCTCTTATATATGCGAGTCGACCATAGGTCGCCTCGCATATATAAGAGAATGCATTGGCCTAAAAAAAAAATTTAATGTGTTAAGCCAATGCATTCTCTTATATATGCGAGGCGACCTATGGTCGACTCGCATATATAAGAGAATGCATCGGCACAGGGCCCTTCTATTGGGTAAAGGGTTAACCAATTAATTCAGCTAGAATTAGAATGTTCATATATAAGAATACGAAAGCACTATTTCCAGTCAAGCATATTGACGGACATTAGTTCCATTGCTTACCATTGTCGGTTCGAGATAGAACATTATAGCACTGAAATTTATGCGATCACGTGTTACAATTTAAATCAATTCATTGGTCCACAGTGGAGATGGAACAATACAGCACTGACATAAAAACTATTTCTGAAGATGGAAGATATTTGTACAGCCTCTCATTCATATCTGGTATATACTCAATATCTTGTGTTTATCTGACATTAAATACCGCGCCGAATCGAACCGAAAAGTACCGAATAGAACCGAAAAGTACCGAATAGAACCGAAAAGTACCGAATTGAACGGTACCGTTATCTCATTTTTCAGCCAAATTGGATATAGAACATTTTAGCACCGATGCGACGAAATTTGGTCTTTATGCTGTTTCCCCTGACATGATGTCTGCTCTACGTATATTTCACTGTGGGAAGCCGAGGGTGCTATTGGCTGTTATATATGGCTTGATATTTATATTTGTACGTTTATGTCATCTGTGATGTTTAGTCCAAGTTAAACGCATTGTTTTAACTGTCGGTTGTATGTGTTGGTAATTACTTGGGCGCAAGTAATGTTTTCGATTTGTCAGGAACTTTGTTTCTTTGTTCGGATGTCCTTCCGTGAATCTGTTACGTCATACCGGAAGAATAAAATGTAAAGAATGCACATGCGCCAATATGAAATTATTGGACGAATTATATTTTTAATCCACATATATACTTAATTTGCATTGTTATCGGGTTTTATTTTAATAATAAATGGTTCATAACAGAACAATATTGAAAGATTCTTTTTAGAAACCAGTAAAGATGCCATGACGTCACGATGCACATCACGACGTCACACCTAATTAATTATTATTTATTATTAAAATGACCCCCTCCAGTTCTAATATTTCTTAATTTATGTTTAATGAGGGCTATTACTTGCCAAAACTGAATAGTATTTCCCTCAGTCACTTTTAAAAACGATGATAGAGAACAATTCAGCAATAGGACAGCCCATAAGAAGCCTATTTTGTGTCACTTTAAACTCGCAAAATGAGTTAAGATCGCCTTTAAAAGATGCGCGCAGAATCGTTTTTGTTTTTGCAGACATGCAGTGACGTGCAAACATATTTCTGGAAACTTTCTTCGAAGTTCAAAAACATTTCCGAAGGACGCAGATGCATAAAATCATCTCCGGCCAAACAGTCCAGAGCATGGTTCTATTGAGACCTAATTTACTGAGAAATGTGTATGTGGAAACATGGATTATTAAAATGCCTTATATCTATTAATTAACTTGGGAAAACAAGCTTTCTTATTCTCAAATCAATATACATTTTGATGATGTGCATCTCTGCATACGTGACATTTGAGCTATATGCCCTTTTATGCTCCCGTAGACTGTAGATCAGTCGCTAATGGCATGTGCCCATTGACACATTCTTAATCAAAGACTAGCTAACGATCGATCGCGTGTTTTTTGGTTGTGCATGTCGACATTTGAAACTGACTGTGATGTTTTTTACCGATGAAGTTCAGTGGCATACACAAATCATTATAGTCAAACTAGTAATTTAACCCAATTGGTATATAAGAGCATCATCGACAACTAATCGTCTTCACACCCTTAAGCGATGTCTAAATTGTTATATAAATATGTCAAACAACGCGCATGGTAGTACTGAGACCATCATTAGTGCAATAGAGCAACTGGAGATTATTAATAGAGATGTTATCTCAGTACACACAAATATCTCGGCGATGGATTATACTGAAATTTGATATCCAGATTAGCTATCGATCTCTCAAAAGAGGGCACAGCACCCGTGGTTCAAACTGTTGTTCGCAAGATATCAAAAATTATGCCAAATGTGTGATGGGCGCAAGTATAGGCAGCTCCAGTGAGTGCATTCCAGTTGAACGATGTTTTGTTCTTGTCCTTGTTTTATATAGACATTATGGAGCATTTTGGCGGCGTTAAGTCTCACCCCGGGTCTTTTGCCCACTATTCAAATGATGAGGTATACGTTATACTCTGCAATATAAACTTGAGGCTTGATATGTGTTCTATTTTCTCGCCCTCGCAATTTAAAAACAAATAGTTTGTTATGCTAATTAGGGGATGAACAGGGTGTCTGGTGTGTTTTACGGTGGAAAATGCAGTTTTGGCGGCGAAGCGAGGAGCCGGTAAAACGGGTATTTTCATCGGAAAACCCACGATAAACGTCTCAAAATCACACCAGAACTGCATGTTTATCCCCATTCTAATTCACACCGAAATCATGCTATAGACACGAGAATCTACCAAAGAGTGGCTGAACTGAACATGATTGACAGTTTGCACCATATCACTTCCTCCTAGAAATTGTACTCCGCTGCATGCGGATTTATAGTTCCATATTTCGAATAGCAATAAACCGAGAAATCCAAAAGAATCCACGAAATCCATTGACTCGAATTCTATATAATAACAATTTGACACCGGGTATGTATAAATTATATTGACAATTGCAAGTTTCGATGCCAAGGTATTACACTACTGACATTGCATCAGTGCCAGCGGTCAATGCATCGAACTTCATAGCAAACCGAACAACTGCTCGCTGCTTGCAACGTCATGTCCGCTGTCGTTACGTCATCACGCCGACGTCCTGCGATAGGTTTCGAAAGACTTGTTTCAAGTAAAACGGGTTGTCTGAATAATTCATGGAATCAAACCGATCGATGTGCGACTAAAGCATAGTTCAAATTCTCCGCAGTTTACATTTTGTCCATATAGGAACGAAGGTACTTCGGGCATAACCGCGTAACGATTCAGATTTTGTTTTATCTGTGAGCAGGATCCTAGTTTGTATATATCTTTATTTCCTCCAGCTAGGAGAGTATGTTTTACAAAATACATGTTACAATAAGATTATAAATATAGAAAGGAAAGTAAATAGTAATTCCCGCCACCATGAAACACAAGCACTCATCAAAGCAATCACACACAGGCACACAATAAATAAATAAATACATAAATAAATAAAAACAATCACACACAGGCACACAATAAATAAATAAATAAATAAAAACAATCACACACAGGCACACAATAAATAAATAAATAAATAAATAAATAAAAACAATCACACACAGGCACACAATAAATAAATAAATAAATAAATAAATAAAAACAATCACACACAGGCACACAATAAATAAATAAATAAATAAATAAATAAAAACAATCACACACAGGCACACAATAAATAAATAAATACATAAATAAATAAATAAATAAAAACAATCACACACAGGCACACAATAAATAAATAAATACATAAATAATTAAATAAATAAATAAATAAAAACAATCACACACAGGCACACAATAAATAAATAAATAAATACATAAATAATTAAATAAATAAATAAATAAAAACAATCACACACAGGCACACAATAAATAAATAAATAAATAAATAAATAAATAAAAACATGCACACAAAAACTTGACATTAAATACAGATATATGTCAACATACCGTAGCATAAAGTTACACATTTACTAACAGACCCATTCCCTAGCACAGCGACATGGCAAAACAGAAAGCATACTTCAGACGACTCTGGCAGTGCTTTCATCACCGAAAGTTAATTGTGGAAACAGTATATCTTTGCAAATTTTAAAGATCAACATATTTAACAATTTTCATTGGAATTAGCACATAATTTCAGGGCACGGAGTGTCCAGAGTATGCATCCTGCTTACCGCAACGCTGCGTTTTAACCCTTTACCCAACAGAACGGCCCTGTGCCAATGCATTCTCTTATATATGCGAGTCGACCATAGGTCGCCTCGCATATATAAGAGAATGCATTGGCTTAACACATATTAAAAATGATAAAATTGTCAAAGAATGTAGAAAAATATTATAAATTTTTTTTTTAAATGTAAGAAAAAATGGTAAAAGTGTTAAAAGAAGAATTTGTTTAGGCCAATGCATTCTCTTATATATGCTAGGCGACCTATGGTCGACTCGCATATATAAGAGAATGCATTGGCACAGGGCATAACTGTAGCCATCACAATATGGCAATATGGCAACTTAATAATGGGAAATTACGGACACAGTATCGGAAGGGTTATAACCAAATAACGCCAACAAAGAACGTATTTGTGACCCGCCATACCAAATCCAGTCGTAAGTCGGGATTTTTTTACCCTGTGCCAATGCATTCTCTTATATATGCAAGTCGACCATAGGTCGCTTCGCATATAAAGAGAATGCATTGGCCTAACAATTTTTTATCATTTTTTTTAAATAAATGTTTCTTACAATTTTTAGTACATAAAATTAAAAAAACATCCACTACCCTGCATGGAGCCCCACACATATATAGAATCATATAGAAGAGTGTCGTCTGCTCATGTTTGTCTGGGGCTCTGTATGGGTGATATTATAAAATTGTTAAAGAATACATGAAAAAATTATTAAAATTGTAAAAAATTGTTAGGCCAATGCATTCTCTTATATATGCGAGGCGACCTATGGTCGACTCGCATATATAAGAGAATGCATTGACACAGGGTAAACAAAATCCCGACTTACGACTGGATTTGATATGGCGGGTCACAAATGTCAAAAAGAAATAATTTGAAAAATGTGCTGAAGGGTACACATGGTTTGATAATGTGCTGAAGGGTACACAGGGTTTGGTAAAGTACTGAAGGGTACAAAGGGTTTGGTAATGTGCTGAAGGGTACACAGGGTTCGGTAATGTGCTGAAGGGTACACAGGGTTTGGTAATGTGCTGATGGGTACACAGGGTTTGGTAATGTGCTGAAGGGTACACAGGGTTTGTAAATGTGCGAAGGGTACACAGGGTTTGATAATGTGCTGAAGGGTACACAGGGTTTGTAAATGTGCTGAAGGGTCACAGGGTTTGAGAATGTGCTGAAGGGTACACAGGGTTTGTAAATGTGCTGAATGGTACACAGGGTTTGATAATGTGCTGAAGGGTACACAGGGTTTGTAAATGTGCTGAAGGGTAACACAGGGTTTGGTAATGTGCTGAAGGGTACACAGCATATGGCCCCCATAAGCTGTTTGTTTTTAGTTTATTTTAAATTACATTGGAGCGTAAAAAAAACTTTCTCTTTCAGAAAGCATGGCAGATACGAAAACTAAGCGTCATTTAAAACGATGTTTCAAACATGTGTTCTCTTCAGCACTTTTTGGGTTCAGCAACACTATATAATTATGCCAGTCGGATTCGCTGTGATGTAAATGTTTCCCAAATCAGAATAATCATAACGACGAAGTTCCACAAACAATACATGACATGTGGGCGGAAATATACTTACTGGTCACGTGACCTAACCAACCCAGCGTCGATGTGATTGCTTCATGTGTCCCAGTAGCCTAATTCTGCGACATTTCCGGATCAGATAACACGCATGCGCGATTTATAGTGGTATCTGTAATATACCGAGGTCTTGATTGCGTTTTAGTATTCTGCTATCAAACGCACTGTGGTTACTAAATTGCAAGTGTGGTAAATTATGATATCCTCCCAGATAACTCAATCAAGAAGGGAAAAAAACAAATTGTTAAATTAATATGAGGCGATGATAGCACGCTGGTGAAGACATCCAAGGCGCAATTTGTTCCGTTCCCATGTGATCATTAGAGATTCACGAATCCGTCTAACTGATCAGATAGCGTCCTCCACCGTGACGTCACCGGAAATTCGGAGGCTGAAGATGTAACCTGATTTAAAACATAATTTGGTAGACAATCGTCGTAAAACAGATAGCACGAGGATGAGATTATAGTTTTCACAACAGGTCGCTCGGTAACTCGTCCTCGGAAAACGTGAGGTAGGGTCGTTGGCTTTTTTTCTTTCTTTTTTCTTTTTTTTTTGGAGTAAAAGACTAAAGTCTAGCAAAACTCATTCCACTAAACTTCGATTCCAACTTGTTAACATTCATTTGTTTCAAAGCTACCGAATAATCCGATAATTATAACTGCGTGTATCGTCCAATATGACTTCTCACCACAACCTGGACTAGTACAAGAAAACCATAGTCAGAAATGGTAACGCCATTTAGATTATATTATTAGGCATATTTAAAATATATTGGAGCTTTAATGTAGTGATTGTGAAAAATGTCTATATAGGTAATGACTATGTATATATAGTTGATTATATGTAATTTGTGTATAGTATGTGTTTGGCGAGAAAGCATATGAACACATTTTTTTTAATCGGACGTGCCAAACTAAAGTGATGTGTTCACAAAGGCCGCTTTGGTTGACAGGTGCATCGCCAAACATGCAACATTCATTACATTGATACACCAATATATTACTGGTTATATTCAAACAAAATATATTGCCAACAAACTGACAAACGCCTTGACGATTGGCATGTTATTATTATTAGATATAATTACAAGTCTGGACACATTTCATTTATAGTGAAATAGAATATATAGACTATATTAGCGGTCGTGGCGGAAGATGCTTACCTTGGGATAGTGTCCGTAATCATCCCCAAAGGGATTTTAAGGGCCCACAAAAAGGTGTTTCCAATGTGAAAAATCCAAAAGGGTGATTTTTAATTTGTGTCTCATTTTAGACCACATAATTGAGCATGCATATTTATCGATCATAATTTGGTTTCAATATGTCATCAGAGATAGTTTAAAGAGAGATTCGACACTCTGCGATAAACCTGTAATTACCTCCGCTGATGTCTGAGAGGGTCGATGCACTGGGTCTCTAATGAAATTGTATTGGAAAACTCTTACCTACATTATTAAAATGATGATTAAGTTTCAATTAACAGCAGGAATGATATAATTTCACTTTTATAACATTGAGGAAACATAGCACTGTGTTCTTATCAGTTCAGATAATTAAAACTGTGTGTGGCTCTGGTGAATAATGCCGATAACATAAGACTTATGACCGGAATTGGTGGAAAATATGTGTGGGTTGTAAGCAAACATATCAACTATGTTGGCATATATATGCCACTGACTGTGAATATATTACTTCCTAAGCACAAGAAAGGTCTCATTTGTCTGTTTTTCGTATGTGATATATCTGAGAAACTATAGGGGAATTTTTAAAATGCCTCCCATATAGAGGAAATCCATGGCCAGAATTGTGGGGTACATAATGTATATAAAGGCTGATTATAGAATATAATCTACACTCAGTACCTGTGTATAGAACGTAAGATTCCAAATGGATTCCGAACAACTTTCCTGGAAAAAGCACCAAAAAAGTCCAAAACACATTGCACAGCTATCAATTGTGCCAATGCCAGATGGAAGAATGACAAGCAAGATGTTATTTATTTGATAGTTCACAACTACATAGATAATTTACACAACAACTATAAAATAGACTATGCGAGAACTGTCAGAACTAATTTTCAAATTCCAAGGTTGACCTTATACATGCATTTTTTGCCATATGTAGCAATATACTAGTAATGGGAGAAATATTTCAATGTACACATATACATGACTATTATAATTTACATATACACAAAACGGTTGTATTATATATACTGGTATGTTCATAACTGAAGAAATTTACTATATTTAAAAATGGAGAAAATGAGACTAATTGGAAACAAGAAGGAGCTACACTCCCTTAATGGATGGAGAGTTTCCATCGCTTGTCTGTTGGAACTTTGGAAGCAACTATCTGAAGAGGGATTAAATACCTCATTACTAACAGACTAAATCAGGATTGTCTAGAGAACTTGTTTTCAGATATCAGATCTTCGGGTGGATTCCGTGACAATCCAGAGGCTGACCACTTCGCCAATTCATTCAGGAAATGCATTGTCACTGCAGCACTAAAACCGCCAAACATTTCAAATTGCATCGATGATGCTGACAAGATTTTAGTTACCATCAGAAATATCTGTAACAAACAATCAAGCCAACCAAATTATTTGGATTTTCAAGTACACCAAGACACTCCAGCACATATTGTCACAGGTATCAGTGATACTGTGGCATCATTGCCGATATCTAATGCATTAATGTACATTGCAGGATACCGCATCTTTAAAGCAACTGAAAACCACACAAATGCAATTGTGTAGATAATTTAATTGTGAAAAAAGGTAATCAGATGATGACAGAAAAAAATTATTCACTTCTCTGAAAGACATTAATTAACCCAGATGAGAAAATGGGGGACTCAAATCCCGACTGATGAAACCTTCATGAAATTCACTCTCCTTGAAGGAATATTGGTCATCCTCTTTCCAAATGTAATGTACCTTGGCAAGATACATGCAATGCTCAGAGGTTATAAGCAACTAAATACTTGAAATTATGCCCATTGGCATTTGTGTAGGGAAACTCGAGTCAGCATAAAAAATACCGGCAGCTGAATGGTGTATAATATTATATCTTCGGTTGTTTAATGTGAAAGAAAAAAGAAATTCATAGGCTATGTTAATTCCTCGGTCATTTGTGTGGGATTGTTCGTCAAGCGGCTACATTGGTCGCCAAATTTGGTAGGGGGTGGGGGTATTTTTCTATATTGAAATTTTGTGCACAAAAGGGGGTAGTTGTGCAAATGCCAATTTATTTCCAGGAATAAGTATGGTGAGGCACCATTTCTTTTTTGACAACTTATGTCCGACGTGGAGTTCTACACGCAAAAATATTTAAAGTTTGGCTCAATAAGGTAATGTGTCGTGGGGATGGCTTAACCCTAACACTGTCGCCTATGGGAAATATTTAGTTGATTGTAACCCAGAGCATCCATGTATGGTGCCGTTGATGTGAATTTCCAATGTTGTGATTCAGTTGGTATTTATCATTGAAATTCCAATCACGACACTAAAACAGAAAAAAACGAACCGCAAGGATAGAACGCTGCTAAAAATTAGTCATCTGTAAATTAAATACATGTAAGTATCACTTGTTTTCATTTCTATGTATTTCCACTAGCATGAGCATGTATGTGATTTTTTTTGTCTGTTAAACAATGGGCAAACATGACAGATTATGTGATAAAACCTTGTTTATTCCCTATTAGTTTTCTATTGAAAGCCATCTCTCCTGACATAGAGACCCTCTCATCCGCTCTCGCTAAGAGTGCACATTAATTACATAGAGCTGAATGGGAGTTGCGTATCTCCCTATTAACTATATCTGATGTCATTCAATTAATGCAATTATCAGGGAATATATGGACTATTGTGATTTGGACAGGTGGTTGTGTCCTATACGTTTCAGAACATTTATCTGACGTGATGAGCGTCACAAATTTTGAACACCGCGTTAAGTGAAGATTGCTCCTATTGCAATAACTTGTAATTTACCAGGATTAGCTTACATACCGTTGGATTTAAACCATTTCACCAAAATATCTGACTCTGTTTGGCGTGTGTCCAAAAGCACATTGAAATCTGGGTGTGAAAATTTAGTACCGGTATAGAAAGGGATAAACTATACAATGTATATAGCATAGCGAATGAAGCAGCAACAAACCCTCACACAAACAACCAATGAGTTGGTGTATAGAATAACCACCTAATGCGGATAAGTTTGACCATTAATAAATGGACAATCCGTACCTTAATTTTCATTAATTAATGGTCAATCTTGCAACACGTGGCACGTGAGCTTGGGATTGACCACTAAATCACGACATATATAGATAATCCTGCGTGTCTGAAGGGTAATAACTCTATATAGAATGTACCTTTACTAAATAACGGCGATTTGTATGAGAAATTGCAACACCACAATAGATCAACTCTGGTGAAATATAAGTCAAATTCTTCTATTGGGAGTCTTGGGTTACGCTCTTTAAAAACACTTCCTCAAATATTTCCGTTATTTCGTCAAAAACACTTCTTCAAATATCTCCGTTATTTAGTTAATAAAAATTAAATTAAAATTAAATTGATCCCTTAAACATTGATTAGCGTTATATATTGGTTCTTTCTAAATGGACAATCGCCCACGCGTACCACGCGTGGTTGAGATTGACCATATATTAATGGCCTTTTTGGGTTCCGATTGTTCATTTATAAATGGCCAATCCTTAAAGAATTGCCTGAGAATAACACGCGTACTATACACGGTGCACAGCCCACTCATTTTTCGAGCATTTCTAATTTTAGCTTATGAATCTCTTCGGTCTTGGTGGACAGTAATATTGCTCTCTGTTAAAATACTCTGTGATTTCTGCGAGAGCGAATCCATGTCTATGTCGCTCATTTCCTGAGCAGACGTCAGCTAGAGCCACGCCCATTTAATGATGCGCACAACCACGACCGTCATACGCAGACGACTATCTTGACGCGGCCGTGGTGATAACCGACAATTAAACCGCTGTGTTGAAATGGGCAAAGTCATCTTGACCTCAAAGCGGTATCTCTTCAAAGCATTAGATGATTGTGTTTGTGGCCAAAGAAAGTATACAATATCGCCAAGAGATGTAGGTCAACGATCGGGAATCACGTTGTTTCAAGTTGACATACAGACATGGTTTACTTTAAAGCCACGTGGCGTTTACGCTCCAAACTACACCAAATAATATTCGCTTTTGAAATTTTCCCGGTCTCGAAATAGGTCAATAAATACTTGGACTACCTTTCTACGGGCATTATATGTTCCAGAAAGACGCATTACAGTCATAAAAAATACAGCGTTGAACACGGTGTTTTTGTGTCCCAAACAAACAGCATCCATGTGCAGAAAAGAGCATTCCGTGTTAGCTTATTCCTGATATATGGTAGAAATAAAGAGCGTTGTTTCACTACTGGGCGAAATATTGAAAACAGCTGGAAAATGACTTCGACCATGGACATTTTTTTTCAGAGCAAATGAAGCCGGTGTATCATGTATATTTCGTGTACTTGTGAGCATATCTTATACCTCCTTCCAAATTACGCAGACAAAATTTGGAAGTTCGAATGAGCCATAGCGTCCGCTTAAAGGTCTACTTAATGTTCGAGTCACGGATTATTTGTGTATACTGTGTAAATATATAGAGTTATTCCCTTCCATTGAAAATTATCGACATTTTATAGAAACTTTAGCACAGAACAACATGTTCAGTTGTTCACAGTTTATTACATCGAATAAGTTGAAAATACAATGTTTTTAGCTTCCTCTTTCAAATGGCATGTATATATAATGTGATCTGTTGTTCGAAAATTAAGTGAGCCTTTAATGTAAAAGAATCAGTCGCACGGTCTCTAACTCCTAACCACGAATTCCGCATACTCTCACCACGAACCACTGACGTGGAAGATAAATAACAATTATCAGAGAAGTTATAAATTTTACCATTCGAACCAAACGAAATGTGTAAAGTAATACTTACATGCTGCAATCGATACAACCCGGTTCCTCTTTTGATGTCCGGTGCGGTGTTATATCGTCCGGTTCGGCGTTTTATCGTCCGGTTCGTCGTTTTATCGTCCGGTTCGGCGTTTTATCGTCCGGTTTGATGTTATATCGTCCGGTTCGGCGTTTTATCATCCGGTTTGATGTTATATCGTCCGGTTCGGCGTTTTATCGTCCGGTTTGTTGTTATATCGTCCGGTTCGTCGTTTTATCGTCCGGTTTGATGTTATATCGTCCGGTTCGGCGTTTTATCGCCCGGTTTTATGTTATATCGTCCGGTTCGGCGTTTTATCATCCGATTTGATGTTATATCGTCCGGTTCGGCGTTTTATCGTCCGGTTTAATGTTATATCGTCCGTTCGGCGTTTTATCGTCCGGTTTGATGTTATATCGTCCGTTTCGGTGTTATATCGTAAGGTTTGATGTTATATCGTCCGGTTCGGTGTTATATCGTCAGGTTTGATAGCACATAATATGCTGTTTTCGAATTTCTTGCTCTCTTTCTCAAAAATTGGCAAGTTACTAAATCAGATTTGTGGCGCATCAGTTAGAATGGTTTTTCGTCACAAGAACACATCAACAATGATCAGATTGCCAGATGGTATTGAGCTTCACAATGTCACTGGGTGCATTACAAAATCAGTATGTGTTGATGAAAAACTTGATAAAAATGTTGTCTCACATTAAATTTTGTGTCATGTTTATAAATTCCACATATCAGTTTTATCTAAACATTAACTACAATAATAGCTCTTCCCCATACATATGCGATATTTGCGATCGAAAACATTGGTGCTGAGTGTTCAACATACCCTCGCTAAATACGCACAAAATCGACCTATAATGTGAATTAGGTACATAATGTGGTAATTTGATTCTGAAATAAGCAGGTGATGGAATCATATCCGTCAGTCCGTTTTATGGCGCGGGCACATGGCACATGTTAAAGAGCGTGCACCTGAAAAGTCGTGAGTTGGCTTACTTGTGTCATTGTCTGCACATAATCTGCTTAGAATCGCCTCATTGTGAGTAGATAAAGTGACTAAAACGCTCTCATTTCCAGCACATTATGTAGATTCAAAATGAGGCGGTTGTAAGCAGATTATCAACCTAAAATAAGTTCTATTATAAGCAGATAATGTGCGGGGAGAATATACTGGGTCGTTAGCGAGTGCGGGGCGTTGTATTTTTGCTTCAGTTATCAGAATCGATTAATTGCCCAAAAATAATGCTAACCACTGTCAACTATAGTATAAAATTGCCCGAAACGTGTTATTTATAAACATGTTGTTCGACGAAATACAGAGAAGCATATGAGGGGCTCCCTGCAGGGTAATGGATGTGTTTTATTTTATGTCCTAAAAATTGTAAGAAACATTTATTTTAAAAAAATGATAAAAAATTGTTAGGCCAATGCATTCTCTCATATATGCGAGGCGACCTATGGTCGACTCGCATATATAAGAGAATGCATTGGCACAGGGTAAAATTTTTAATGTGTGTTCACGGTTAATTATACTCTCGACAATTATAGTCCCCCCCCCCCCCCAATAATTAATGGAAATGTATCTCCCCAACAAAGTTCAGGACGTGTCAACCTTGTGGTTACCTAAAGACTATAGCCACCGTGACCTCTTATTTCAGAGTACAGATGGCGTCCCAGTTTTAACATATGAGGAACTAACAGATCAGTATCCGCGGTTCCCAGATATCCACGATATACGGATGCCGGACGTCGGTGAGGATCAAATAGTGGTGAGTTGCGCATTGCAAAGTAATGCATCACCAGTTCCATTACGTGCCATTTTCTGCATTAACCCTTTACCCAACAGAAGGGCCCTGTACCAATGCATTCTCTTATATATGCGAGTCGACCATAGGTCGCCTCGCATATATAAGAGAATGCATTGGCTTAACACATTAAAAATTATAAAATTGTTAAAGAATGTAAGAAAAAATGGTAAAAAGTGTTAAAAAAAATTTTTTTTTAGGCCAATGCATTCTCTTATATATGCGAGGCGACCTATGGTCGACTCGCATATATAAGAGAATGCATTGGCACAGGGCATAACTGTAACTATCACAATGTGGTCAAGGAGCCGGTTCCAATGATATCCATATTTGTATGGTTCTATTGAGACAGACCGAAGATATTTTAGGCTGTTGAAGCTTTATTTGGCCGGTTTTGGCCGGTTTGTTGGGTAAAGGGTTAAAATTACCATTGAGAGGTAATTCAATCTTTTAAAAGTAATGCATTATCATTACCATTACGTGCCATGTTCAGCATTACAATAACCAATACCATTACTTTCAAATTGAGAAGTAATTCGTTCTTTTAAAAGCAATGCATTATCATTACCATTACGTGCCATGTTCAGCATTACAATAACCAATACCATTACTTTCAAATTGAGAAGTAATTCGTTCTTTTAAAAGCAATGCATTATCATTACCATTACGTGCCATGTTCAGCATTACAATAACCAATACCATTACTTTCTAATTGAGAAGTAAATCGTACCTTTAAAAGTAATGCCTTATCATTACCATTACGTGCCATGTTCAGCATTACAATTACCAATACCATTACTTTCAAATTGAGAAGTAAATCGTACCTTTAAAAGTAATGCATTATCATTACCATTACGTGCCATGTTCAGCATTACAATAACCAATACCATTACTTTCAAATTGAGAAGTAATTCGTACCTTTAAAAGTAATGCATTATCATTACCATTACGTACCATGCTCAGCATTACAATTACCAATACCACTACTTTCAAATTGAGAAGTAAATCGTTCTTTTAAAAGTAATGCATGACCATTACTTGCCATTGTCTGCAATACAATTACAATTACTTTCAAATTGAGAAGTAATTCGTTCTTTTAAAAGTAATGCATGACCATTACTTGCCATTGTCTGCAATACAATTACAATTACTTTCAAATTGAGAAGTAATTCGTACTTTTAAAAGTAATGCATTATCATTACCATTACGTACCATGCTCAGCATTACAATTACCAATACCACTACTTTCAAATTGAGAAGTAAATCGTACCTTTAAAAGTAATACATTATCATTACCATTACGTGCCATGTTCAGCATTACAATAACCAATACCATTACTTTCAAATTGAGAAGTAAATCGTACCTTTAAAAGTAATGCATACCATTACGTGCCATGTTCAGCATTACAATTACCAATACCACTACTTTCAAATTGAGAAATAATTCGTTCTTTTAAAAGTAATGCATGACCATTACTTGCCATTGTCTGCAATACAATTACAATTACTTTCAAATTGAGAAGTAAATCGTACTTTTAAAAGTAATGCATTATCATTACCATTATGTGCCATGTTCAGCATTACAATAACCAATACCATTACTTTCAAATTGAGAAGTAAATCGTACCTTTAAAAGTAATGCATACCATTACGTGCCATGTTCAGCATTACAATTACCAATACCATTACTTTCAAATTGAGAAATAATTCGTTCTTTTAAAAGTAATGCATGACCATTACTTGCCATTGTCTGCAATACAATTACAATTACTTTCAAATTGAGAAGTAAATCGTACTTTTAAAAGTAATGCATTATCATTACCATTACGTGCCATGTTCAGCATTACAATTACCAATACCATTACTTTCAAATTGAGAAGTAAATCGTACCTTTAAAAGTAATACATTATCATTACCATTACGTGCCATGTTCAGCATTACAATAACCAATACCATTACTTTCAAATTGAGAAGTAATTCGTTCTTTTAAAAGTAATGCATTATCATTGCCATTACGTGCCATGTTCAGCATTACAATAACCAATACCACTACTTTCAAATTGAGAAGTAAATCGTACCTTTAAAAGTAAAGCATTATCATTACCATTACGTGCCATGTTCAGCATTACAATTACCAATACCATTACTTTCAAATTGAGAAGTAAATCGTACCTTTAAAAGTAAAGCATTATCATTACCATTACGTGCCATGTTCAGCATTACAATTACCAATACCATTACTTTCAAATTGAGAAGTAAATCGTACCTTTAAAAGCAATGCATTATCATTACCATTACGTGCCATGTTCAGCATTACAATTACCAATACCATTACTTTCAAATTGAGAAGTAAATCGTACCTTTAAAAGTAAAGCATTATCATTACCATTACGTGCCATGTTCAGCATTACAATTACCAATACCATTACTTTCAAATTGAGAAGTAAATCGTACCTTTAAAAGTAAAGCATTATCATTACCATTACGTGCCATGTTCAGCATTACAATTACCAATACCATTACTTTCAAATTGAGAAGTAAATCGTACCTTTAAAAGCAATGCATTATCATTACCATTACGTGCCATGTTCAGCATTACAATAACCAATACCATTACTTTCAAATTGAGAAGTAAATCGTACCTTTAAAAGCAATGCATTATCATTACCATTACGTGCCATGTTCAGCATTACAATTACCAATACAATTACTTTCAAATTGAGAAGTAAATCGTACCTTTAAAAGTAAAGCATTATCATTACCATTACGTGCCATGTTCAGCATTACAATAACCAATACCATTACTTTCAAATTGAGAAGTAAATCGTACCTTTAAAAGTAATGCATTATCATTACCATTACGTACCATGCTCAGCATTACAATTACCAATACCATTACTTTCAAATTGAGAAGTAATTCGTTCTTTTAAAAGTAATGCATGACCATTACTTGCCATTGTCTGCAATACAATTACAATTACTTTCAAATTGAGAAGTAATTCATACTTTTAAAAGTAATGCATTATCATTACCATTACGTGCCATGTTCAGCATTACAATAACCAATACCATTACTTTCAAATTGAGAAGTAAATCGTACCTTTAAAAGTAATGCATTATCATTACCATTACGTGCCATGTTCAGCATTACAATAACCAATACCATTACTTTCAAATTGAGAAGTAAATCGTACCTTTAAAAGTAATGCTTTATCATTACCATTACGTGCCATGTTCAGCATTACAATAACCAATACCATTACTTTCAAATTGAGAAGTAAATCGTACCTTTAAAAGTAATGCTTTATCATTACCATTACGTGCCATGTTCAGCATTACAATAACCAATACCATTACTTTCAAATTGAGAAGTAAATCGTACCTTTAAAAGTAATCCATTATCATTACCATTACGTGCCATGTTCAGCATTACAATTACCAATACCATTACTTTCAAATTGAGAAGTAAATCGTACCTTTAAAAGTAATGCATTATCATTACCATTACGTGCCATGTTCAGCATTACAATAACCAATACCATTACTTTCAAATTGAGAAGTAATTCGTTCTTTTAAAAGTAATGCATGACCATTACTTGCCATTGTCTGCAATACAATTACAATTACTTTCAAATTGAGAAGTAAATCGTACCTTTAAAAGTAATGCATTATCATTACCATTACGTGCCATGTTCAGCATTACAATTACCAATACCATTACATTCAAATGCAAGCATTGTCATTACCATTACTTTCAATAGTATTTGGCTTAACAAGTATAGACTGGAGTCTCCCTACCTTTTAAATATATCCATCCAACTCTAATGTTTTATCTAAGTTCATGTTTTTTTAAATAATGGAACCATAACTCTCATCGTGGTTTCATAAATCTTGATAATATGGAGAAATTCACCAAAAACTCATGGGATCACTGCAGGTCTGTAAGCTTCAACCTGTAATAGAATGTTCATTCCCACTAGTACCGATTTGATAATGTAATTCAAACGTAATAGAAATGTAATTGAATTACATGATTTGTTGTTATGAAATACATTACTTTGAATAACTTGTAATGTAAAAAAGGTCCCATTTCAAGTTGGTGAGTACACTAATACTCTTCTTGATATAAACAGTATCTATTCCATATAATTCAAACATGTATGGTACAAAATATGATGTATGAATATTGTTGTATGGAGGGGATCCGACATCAAGCATAAAGCCCATGGGGGTCGTTTCCGAGTACGTGTGAATAAGCCCACACTGTGGGAATGATTACATAATATTAAATAATGATGTTCATGATAACTTTAGAAGATCGTTGTTGGTATATCATAAGTGTATATATATATATGTTACTCAGCTACTCGGTGTGTGGGATGCATCGATAGATATATATAGTTGAGATTCTGTGTTCATATGGAGTAAAAGAAAGAAATTTATTGCAAATAGATTTAGTATAACGGGAAAGAAGTATAGATCAATATAGAAAAGAGTGTGAGGTGACATATCGAACGTTTGGGTGAGTCTGTTATGCAGTATAGGGAGGAGAGATGGGGAGTGCAAATTGATACGCTATTGCTTTTAATTATACACTAATTTTGTGTTCTGACCTAGCATTTTTTGCATCCGAGCCGAATACTCTTCTTAGATTAATCCGAGCGTACAAAGCTAACATAAACGGCTTTGAACAACCTTAAACAAATCAAGAAAAAAGTTACAAACAAATTAAATCAAGAACGCAAAATAAAGTTTCTGTCTCGCTAGTTGTCTCTCGACTCCGAATTTTTTTGCTCGGCGATTTCTAAAATATCTCTGATTACAGATGAAACACCAGCGCCAGCAAACCACACACTCGTATCTCAATCACATCAGCGCCAGCCAATCACACACGCTGGATCTCATATCCATTGTTAATCACACCAGTGCCAGCCTATCTCACACGTTGTATCTCATATCCATTTTAATCATTTCGTCTCTCCTGCACTGTTAGTGTACTTTCTAGGTTTAATTTTAACCAGGTCAGACAGACATATGAGTTTATGCCTCCATTATTGGAGATGAGGTGTGTACAAACAATATACAACGTTAGGTGATACATCCTGAATTCAAATATTATAGTTGTATTTAGCATTTTTATATAATTAAGTAAGGGTCAGAGCAAAAGAATTGTTCTTTACCAGAATCAATCAGAGTCGAAGACGAGATTTATTCTGGTAAAGAACTATTCGCGTGCTCTGACCGACTTAGAGCAAAATTCATCCCACATAATGCAATCAACTGGAAATGTGACTGAGCGAGTTTTGACCACAACGCACAATCCGTGCGCTGGCCGCGATTGGACACAATAGCCGGTTAGCCACCCCCAACAACGTGATTAACATGCACTGATCGACGTTGAATGTGAATAGATATGTCCGAAACAAAACAACAACGTGATTAACATGCACTGATCGACGTTGAATGTGAATAGATATGTCCGAAACAAAACGGACTGGTCCTACTTTAAAGCACCCGTGCGATTTGTCTGTTATCAGTTGCGTGTGCCTAACAATGGGATAATCACTGAACTATTCCTTCGCCAGCCTTGGGAATTGGTGTGCTTTACCAAAAATCAGGGAACGATTGTAACAATGGGATTGTGCTCTAATATATTTTACACTGCTAAGTCCCCCATTTCCCTATTTTTGTGGAAACTGTGCAATTGCGCATCCTAGTGCGCAGCCAAATTGCACTCGTAGCAACATTACATCAAATGTTCAGTCGCCAGTGAAAATTCATTTTTTCAACATTTTGCGCCAGCTTATTTTAGTTAATGCAGACACAATGCTGCCTTTCTAAATAATGACACTAACATGATCACTGAATCGCTCCTTAAAGGTACTCAATCCGATTAAGCACCCCTAAATTACTATTTCTTTGGCTTCGGGAGTAAAAAATATTTGATTCGAGTCGATGAACCCACCCTTCAAAGCTCAGAGTGATCAGATATAGATTTTTGAAATGTGTTAATTTTTGGAGATGTGTGCCACTTCCACGTCTCAAAAAGACAAATTACGGACAAATTGCGGATGTAAGATGGATAACTCTAAAATCAAGTGATTGTTATTGTTAATGATCACTCTGAGCTTTGAAGGGTGGGTTCCTCGACTCGAATCAAATATTTTTTACCCTCCAGATGCCAAAGAAATAGTAATTTAGGGGTGCTTAATCGGATTGATATATGAACCAACTGAATGTCAATTGACGTCCTTATCATGTGCCATCATGATTAATCTTTCGCACGGCAACGTCGGCAAGACTTGTTATTTCGTCACCATACAAACATGGTACCCATTTAGTATGACAATGTTTTTGAATCATTTATGTGAAATATGATGTTGGTTTGTGCGTCTTGTATCGAATTCACAAAAGGACGATATCTATATCTACCTATTATAGTTGAATATTCGAGCGGATAAGTTGATTAAACAATGGTTTGGTGCCTCCTCTTTCAAATGATATATGCTATCGAATTATTTCGTATATAATGTGATCTGGGGATTCGAAAATCAAGTGGGCATCTAAAGTCAAAGTACGTAGTGTCTCTGTTGGCAAGGTGCGTGCTGCATTGGGCCAACATGGGTCAATGGTCTCTACCCCCAGTCTGACTAATATAGCATTCTAGTCCCAGGTCCAATGCAGGGGTGTATCTTCATTGGCTACTATTTCACAATTTGTGAGTCCATAGACAGACCACGTCTTCCCAATATCATTTTAAAATAATAATAATGTATAGCATTTTTAAAGCGCCTTATCCCATGAGGCCCAAAGCGCTCAATGATCCAACAAATGACCGAGCTCCAGCACATTTAAACACATATACGCATGTACACACAAACAATAACTACAATGAAATAAATCAAACAATTCATATACAAATCAGGATGAAGGCTGTGTGTATTGTATAAAACAATGCAGGAAATGTGTGCTCAGCTTTGGTCGTCGTCGTTGCCATAGTGAAGTTTAAACAGATACGTTTTGAGTTCTGTTTTGAAAGATTCCAAAGTAGCAAAATTCCTAAGTGTAAGCGCGCGGGAGTGAATTCCAAAGGTTTGGGCCGTAGCATTCAAAAGATCGACGACCATAATTAACAAGGTCACGTTTGGGGACAGCAAGTAAAATGCCATATTTAGTACACGCCCAATTTTGTTGCTGAGATTGTTTTTTAGTTGAAAATATTTTATTGCCAATACAAAAGTTTTTGACAAACAGCGATTTGGGTACATGTGCTAACCACTCTGATATGCCCCGCTCCTCACAATTTGACAATAAGTAAAGAAATGATGCGGCAATAAAATAAAACATTATAGCTGCAATAAAGGTTAGATATAGGATATAACAAGGAGAGTGCAGCCTGGACGAGGAACTGATGAGCAGAAAGGAAGGGGAAGCTGACAGCACGCAACGACTACACCTGCATGCGTTTACACTGATTAAGGGTCTATTCTCATTGCACACGCGCGTGCGATTAATCGCAGCGTTTTTTAAGGTGCGTGTTAACATAACACAGATTCGATTCGTGATCAATTACCATCTCAAACAACCACGTCCTATTCGTGACCAATCATCTTATGCAATCAACCTCGTCATCGAGATAGCCGTTACAGAGAATGGCATGGTTCACTCGGTCACATATACTATCCGGGTACAGTCATTCTCATAACTGATGGGCGATAAAATAATAAATGAAGTACGGAAAGGAAATGGCTTGGAAAGAAGTTTCCAACGTATAGCTAGCATCAGTGGTGATTTTTGTAGAATTCAGTCGAATTATATTACCTGTCCGTCTCGCGCAACACTGTACCCAAGATTGTGAATATATAGATTGATAGTAATGTGCCGTTTAGCATGTGCGATCACTGATGATAAGCCGCCAATGGCGATCACATTGAAATCAATCGCTCATGCATGCGAACAGCGTCCTGGCGACAGAATTCGACCTGAAACGATGCGTGTGTGACTCATAAGGTCTAATTCTGAGTCTCATCTCTTATTCTATTTGAATGGTGGTTCGTCAATTATAGTACCGCGTTGTCGCTGTTGCCAGCGGCTATACAAATGGGCACTCGATGATGGGGGAGGGGTCTGAAGAAAAAAACGTCCATACACAGGGTTGAACATAAAAATCCCTCCCAACCATGGGTCTACCATCCTCCCTACATGCAAATCTATTTGTTTTTCTCCCAACAAATTGGGGTCTCATCCCCTCTTTCGCCATAATTTTTACTGGATATCATATGTTTGAGTACAAATGTCTTAAATGAGCTTTATTCAGAAAGACGATTTTTGTCAGACCTAGCTAACTATAAGGTAAAACGTTGAAAGATCTAATTCAACCACTTGAATCGTACACTTTTGATAATCTTGAGTGATAATAACAATTATATACATAAAACTCCTGTAATCTGGGTTGTGATCGTACTATATAGTGTTATATACGTTTCAAGCTGGAATAAAATATGCATATTTATGCCCAACTACATGGAATTGAACCCTCTATTTCTAATTATAATTAGCTAGATATAATTGTGTCCTCAAAACTTATGTCATTTTGATGGCATGGCTCGTTATACTCAACTTATACCTGAGTAAATCTAACTGAGGAAAATTAAAGTTAATGTGTCAGCATATATAGTCCTGTATGTGGTCACCCCCAAACGAAAGTACTTTATCATCCTCCAACCTACCCTAGACCTATATATGAATGTGTTCGTCAGACCCCACCCCTATTGGGGGAACTCTTAGCAGTGGGAGGAAGGAATGCAATCGAACACACATCTGGAGCCGCTCGACCTTAAAAAACGCTGCGATTAATCGCACGCGCGTGTGCAATGAGAATAGACCCTATGTACAAGTAAAACCTTTTGATATGGAAATGTATCTCGGCAATAACAATATGTTCGTTTGCGTCGAGGCTCGGGTGGGGATTTCCCAATACCAAATTCTCCAGCGTCACAGGGCCGTGTCTCGTGGTGGTATGTACGATGTAATTCCTGTTTCATTGTTAAAAATGAAAATACTACTGCACTGAAATTATTCATCAAATTTTATACCCAGTGCCAGTTCAGTAAAATTCATCTTTGTATATATGTATATATATTATTGACTAGTGTATGTTATATTCATATCATGTACTATGGCATATACCATGTGTTATTGGTGGAACAATAAATCAATCAATAGAGGGGACATTCAAAGAAATAGTGGTAGGTATCTTTACTACTATATCCACATTCGGAATGATAGTGCTCTGATATATTGTTACTGTGTTTATCCCAAAATAGGTCGCAAAAACCACATCTAATTTTGCAATGAGCAATATTCAGGTTCTGGTTCCTAACTAGAAAGTATAATTCAGTGGTTGAGGGGGTTTACTGGATATATATTTTAACCCTTTCAGTGCCAGGGGCCGATCTCATCGGCCCTAATTTACGGTCTGTAAAATCGGCCCTAAAAAAAATAAAAAAAATCTTCTTCTTTTTTTGTTGTTGATTTTTTTGGGTTGAATTTGTTTTTGGATATGCTTAAGCATGCTATAGCGAATTTAAAAACAAACTGGATAAAACCTTAGGGGCATGTTATAACTCAAAACTATCACCAAGTATTCATAGTAATAATTTTGATGCCTATGAAAAACGTAAGATTCCCTGGCGCTAAACCTACAAAATAAGTCTGTTAAAGAATATAAGAAAAAATTATTAAAATTGTACAAAATTGTAAAAAATAATACCAAATGATGAAAAATTGTTAGGCCAATGCATTCTTTTATATATGCGAGGCGACCTATGGTCGACTCGCATATATAAGAGAATGCATTGGCACAGGGTATATGGGTTGATACAAAAATCGGACCTGGCACTCAAAGGGTCCAAGAGGCCAACAGACTGCCATATTGTGCTGGGGTCTACTTGGTTCCATTCGTTAATTGACACTGGATGGGAAAAAAAGTCTTTTTGAAGGTTGGTTTGCACTGAACGGTTCTAGATTTGATCCATATCTTAGCTTATGATCTGGTTTGTACTGCAAAGTCTATAATTTTCAATGGAAGTGGAATAACTTTATATCTTAGTTTGAATTTTGTTGCATTCTGGGGCGAGGCGGGGAAAATGTTTCTATGATTTCAGCTATTTTATATTACCTATTGGCACCTTCTGAGACGCACACGCTACAAATGGTGGTGAATTATAGTATTTTGATCATTGGTTATGTCATAGATTGTTATTAAAACCATATATCAAGGCACTATAAAAAATAATTGGTGACTCGAAAATTAAGTGGGCGTTTAAGCGTTCTCCGCCATATGCTACTATCGGTTGATTAACCCCCTAAAATATCATTCAATTTACTAATATGCCGGTGTTTATTTAGCGTTCCGGACTTCCTTGGCTATACTTCGTTACGCTTTTATAAACAGTCCATGATACAGGGGTTGTTTCTTTTTGGTCTTTCGCCTCATGAGCTATGGCTTTGGGTAGGTAAAAACCGACGTAAACAGACACGGGGTAAAGAGTTTTTGTATTGACTTTCCGTTCCCATTATGTTCCATAACGAGCTATAGGCTATATGATACGGAAAAATACTTGATGGGGGCGTTGTATTTTCCAGAACGAGGCTACCACGTGAGGGTGCAGTAAATTATTTGTTTCAGTTGTTTGGTGGGAATATCACGCCCCCATATCCTATATATAATAGTTTCCATTCAGCCATGACCTTTTAATAAGCCGACTGAATCAAATAAGGTACCGGTGTGTGTCCAAAGGGCGTTTAACTAATATAGGCGTGATGATCACGAAATTCACGCTGATTGATCAATGATGAACTCCGCATCATCGTACAATAACGTAGATCGCGAGAGGCAGCGAGACAACAAAAAGTTGGTCGATGCGCTGTTTAAACATTACAGCAGAACGCCATCGTTCGATTACCACGTCGGATCGCTTCGGATTTGTTTCCGATTTAATATGGTTACATGAATTCATGTGTGTTTCGTCCCGATAATCACGCGGCCTACCACAGACTATTCATTATCGGCGGTTCGCATTCTCGCGTTGTTTGTTCCAACAAGGAAGAGTCAAAATCTTCAAAGACACTCTATTGCTTCATATGGCATGCATGGTACACTATCGAACGAATTAGAGACGTCGATAAAGAAATAAACTAATTTAGTGAACGCCGACACACACCACATTAACTATATACTGAGATTTGAAGATAACTTGATTGGGACTTTCTAAATATGGAATCCGGAATTATATCCCCCCCCCCCCAAAAAACAATTAGAAATTCGTTTGTCTCAAAATGATTTTTTTTTTAACTTCAGCCTCTCTTTGAAAGATTTTGACAAAGAAGTTTGTTTTTTTGGTTGGGGGGGGGGTCAAACATTAATGCTGCTTTCTAAAATTGTGCGCTACATGTATGTGATTTGTAGGTGTTCCGCATGCATGGTACTCAGCCACTACATCAATTACGCATGGGTACTTAGCCGCAACACGAATTATACATGGGTACGTACTCGACCGATACACGATTTACGCATGGGTACTTCGCCGCTACACGAATTTCAATCTATTATTCAATCAAACATATTGTAGAGAGTTCAATATGGTAAGCAGCTCATGCATACTCGGCCACAACACAAGTTGCTCATTGCAGTGATTTCGGGTTGGTAAAGGTATGGTTATTCAGCCACTACACGAATTGCCCATTTAGTTATCCTGTGTATGAACATATTGCAGAGATTTCAGTATTTTGATTGTTCCAACAAGAAAGAGTCAAATTCGTAATGGCTATACTCACTAGCTACAAGCTATGATTGTTTAATTCGTAATGGCTATACTCACTAGCTATACTCACTAGCTATACTCACTAGCTATACTCACTAGCTACAATAATGGCTATACTCACTAGCTACAATAATGGCTATATATATATCTTTATTATCCTCCATGTATGGAGATTCATATATAAATGTTAATATTATGAGAACAAACACAATTTGGTACATAATACAGTGTATAAGAAATTTAAGATTACAAACATATCAACAACACATGTCTCAATATGTATGATGAACTAACTACACATGCACATATACACACTCATGCACTATATAAAGTAGACATTCCATTCTACAGCCATATCGTACTTACAGACAGAGGAATATTATACTCCGAGACTTATTATATTTACACACTAAGTGTTGTCATCACTAAATCCAGCATTCTGATTGGTCGGCGCCCACGTGGCTAGTTGCAGTTATTCGGTGAATGCGCAACGCCTAATAACACCAAGCTAATAACACCATCGATACGTCATTAGGTTTGGAAAGACGAACGCGTAGTGCTTTGGGCGCATTTTGACTCGCGCAGGATTGACTTAATCCATCATCGGGTTTCAACATGAAGAGAAATTGTTCCTATTAACTTTTGCCAAGGGTGCTATTGGGTATTTTGGGCTGATCTTGTCACGATACACTTTTCGATTTAAATATATTTACAAAAGTGGCTTTTTCGCTAAATGTATATAAATATAAGGATTAACTGTCATGTGGACTATTTTTATGGAGATGTAACGGTGAGGTAAGTGGACATAACTTGTATGTAAAACCCTTCGGGTTTTACACAAGTTATGTCCACTTACCTCACCGTTACATCTCCATAAAAATAGTCCACATGATAGTTAATCCTTATATATCAACACGTCCCAGGGGAACTACTCGTCAATGAGTGTTCGTAAAGAAACGGTTAAAAGTTTACATGAATTCATGTGTGTTTCGTCCCGATAATCACGCGGCCTACCACGGACTATTCATTATCGGCGGTTCGCATTCTCGCGTTGTTTGTTCCAACAAGGAAGAGTCAAAATCTTCAAAGACACTCTAGTGCTTCATATGGCATGCATGGTACACTATCGAACGAATTAGAGACGTCGATAAAGAAATAAACTAATTTAGTGAACGCCGACACACACCACATTAACTATATACTGAGATTTGAAGATAACTTGATTGGGACTTTCTAAATATGGAATCCGGAATTATACCCCCCCCCCCCCCCCAAAACAATTAGAAATTCGTTTGTCTCAACTTCAGCCTCTCTTTGAAAGATTTTGACAAAGAAGTTTTTTGTTTTTTTTTGGGGGAGGGGGTCAAACTTTAATACTGCTTTCTAAAATTGTGCGCTACATGTATGTGATTTGTAGGTATTCCGCATGCATGGTACTCAGCCACTACATCAATTACGCATGGATACTCGGCCGCAACACGAATTATACATGGGTACTTGGCCGCAACACGAATTATACATGGGTACGTAGTACTACGTACTACGTACTCGACCGATACACGAATTACGCATGGGTACTTCGCCGCTACACGAATTTCAATCTATTATTCAATCAAACATATTGTAGAAAGTTCAGTATGGTAAGCTCATGCCCACTCGGCCACAACACAAGTTGCTCATTGCAGTGATTTCGGGTTGGTAAAGGTATGGTTATTCAGCCACTACACGAATTGCCCATTTAGTTATCCTGTGTATGAACATATTGCAGTGATTTCAGTATTTTGATTGTTCCAACAAGAAAGAGTCAAATTCGTAATGGCTATACTCACTAGCTACAAGCTCGTAATGGCTATACTCACTAGCTACAAGCTCGTAATGGCTATACTCACTAGCTACAAGCTCGTAATGACTATACTCACTAGCTACAAGCTCGTAATGGCTATACTCACTAGCTACAAGCTCGTAATGGCTATATATACTCACTAGCTACAAGCTCGTAATGGCTATACTCACTAGCTACAAGCTCGTAATGGCTATACTCACTAGCTACAAGCTCGTAATGGCTATACTCACTAGCTACAAGCTCGTAATGGCTATACTCACTAGCTACAAGCTCGTAATGCTATACTCACTAGCTACAAGCTCGTACTGGCTATACTCACTAGCTACAAGCTCGTAATGGCTATACTCACTAGCTACAAGCTCGTAATGGCTATACTCACTAGCTACAAGCTCGTAATGGCTATACTCACTAGCTACAAGCTCGTAATGGCTATATATACTCACTAGCTACAAGCTCGTAATGGCTATATATACTCACTAGCTACAAGCTATGATTGTTTGTTGAACTTATATCAACACGTCCCAGGGGAACTACTCGTCAATGAGTGTTTCGTAAAGAAACGGTTAAAAGTTTACATGAATTCATGTGTGTTTCGTCCCGATAATCACGCGGCCTACCACATGCAGACTATTCATTATCGGCGGTTCGCATTCTCGCGTTGTTTGTTCCAACAAGGAAGTGTCAAAATCTTCAAAGACACTCTATTGCTTCATATGGCATGCATGGTACACTGTCGAACGAATTAGAGACGTCGATAAAGAAATAAACTAATTGAGTGAACGCCGACACACACCACATTAACTATATACTGTGATTTGAAGATAACTTGATTGGGACTTTCTAAATATGGAATCCTGATTTATATCCCCCAAAGAATCATAAATTCAATCGTACGGCTTTTATAAAATATCAATCTCTCTATGTAAGATGTCGTTGTACAAGTTTTCTTTTTCTGATGAAACAGACCATGATGTTTCTTTTAACTTCGACGCTGTGGGAATTTTCGGTTCATTACTGAAACTGAAATATGACGTTCCGTATATGAAATCCAGGATTATATCCCCCAAAACAATCAGCACTTCATTTGGTGTACGGCTACAACGTGAGATTTTTTTTTTAAATATGTATAAGTCGTTCTATGAGAGAATGCGGTGTCAGTGTTTTATCATATAGGAAGTCTATACCGGCAGATTTGTATGCATTTTCGTAACTTTCCGATATGGGAATAGTAGTTTCATTAGCATGCACACTCTGCTAACAACATTTGACAAAAAAACATGAATATTTATGCAAGAAACCAGGCAGAACACATTTTTCACAAGAAAACTGATTTATCAAAACATATTTCCTTGTTTCCGTGTTTGTTTCTTGTACTTCACCGAGCTTCTTCCAGAAACGGCCCGGGTTTCTTGTAGACACGATTCCAATTTCTTTGAGTACCGTTCGCCCTGTGTGAGTAAAACGTCATATATGTCACTAACAAACACAACAGAAATGTTCTTCAAACTATAATACCATGCACATAACTTGCCCACCAAACACATAGGGTTATCATTTTGACATTAAAGCTTTCGTTTCGCGCAATATAAAACATTGGTAATTAAACTTTCATACCATTTCACATTCCCCTGTCCAAGACAATTTACGCGTTTAAGTGGATTCCTGCAGTGTATACATTCGTCCTTAATTATCGTGCCCAACATTTGAAAATAAATTGCAGACAAATTTTGAGAAAATGCATTTTGATATATCAGATTATCTGATATATCAAAATGCTTTTTCTCAAAATTTGTCTGCAATTTATTTTGAAATTTTCATGGTGCATGTGACAAATGTGAAACAACGTTCAAGAACTATTAATTAATTGGAAATTAATTATAAGAACCAATAATTAATAATAATTAATAGGCAATTAATTATAAGAACAATTAATTAATAGGCAATTAATTATAAGAACTATTAATTAATTGGAAATTAATTATAAGAACCAATAATTAATAATTATTAATAGGCAATTAATTATAAGAACCATTAATTAATATGAAATTAATTATAAGAACCATTAATTAATAGGAAATTAATTATAAGAACCATTAATTAATAGGAAATTAAAGGCCCGTTTAATTTTCGAACCCTCAGATCACATTATATAAAATATATGTCATATTATATGCCATTTGGACACGATATTACAACCATCCATAACTCAAAATAATATATATCAACACAAAACTCTTAAAAGAAAACAAGGTAAGTCTTCATCGCAGGTCCAGTTCCAAACTCACAAACCCTACAGACGCTCTTCAGCGGAATCATAGCATCCTAAAGTGGGTTGTAGCAGAGGGCTGTCAGCCCTTTCAAATCTTCCCGGGTATCATCCAAAACTCCAAACTTATAATACCATGCATTTGGATTCATTCGAGCTCCGACCGCCGGTGGGATAAGGCTTGAGCGATCCTGGACATCGACCACATGGCGATCGGATTACTGACTTCATCGGACAATGGATCCGTCTATAATCCCCGCTGAAGTCAGACTCGTGCTGAGTTCAATCAACTTGGATCACTGCCTGACCTGGAATTTACACCCTGACGTCAGGCAGCCAAGTTGATCTGTTTTTGTCTTACCGGGTTACACCAACACAGTCCTTATCGGGACCCTCTGTTGGTAGTAACCCGGTTGCTGGAGACCACCAGCAACCTGGGGATTCTGACAGCAGGAGAAAACGGAAGAAGATGACTCCCTCCTGGAAAAGAAGGGACGCAGATAGGAGGGCCAAGTGGAGAAGGGGGAGAGCTGAGAGACGCCCAGTCCCCACCGACTTGGTCTCTGGAGAAGACCACCACTCCATCGGGGATCCTGATCCTGCCGACAACCCGCCACCACAGGAGGAGACTGGTGTATCCCAGCCACTCCCTGAAGCAATGGAAACAGACTCATCAGCATCCTCCTTTGCTCCCAAGACACCGGAGTATAAAAGCCGACCGTTGTCTACCGATACCGACATCAGTAGCAGCTCCACCGTCTCCACAGACCAGGTGGGGAGCTAATCCGAGCCACTCAGGAAAAAGTCCGAGCTACCCAGGAAGACATGGCCGTGACACAGAGAGAAAAGCAGATGAAGTTATGAAAGAAGATCCGAAGAAGAACAACAACAACGGATCGCGGCCATGTCTCAGAATGGAACTACAACAACAGCAAAGAAAACAAGACAAAAACAAAGAAGAAAAAAATAAAGAAAAAAAGTGATCGAATTTCGAAACGAAACAAAATAACATATATTTAATTGGGAATTAATTGTTATCATAAGACTACATAGTACATGAATGTATCTGGTAATCCATAAATATCGTACTATTTTCTGGAATCGAAAGGAAACACATAATTATGAACAAAGCAGAAGATACATTCATGCAGGTTCAGGCGAATTCGGTCAATGGGGAAAGTTACATGATGACGTTGCTCGTTGAAATCGACATGATGACATCTTATGAAATGAACATTATGATATTGACACGCTTCTCAATCCATGTAGTATCTCAGCCGCAGCGCTCACCCAGCGTCAAGAAATTGTTTATATTGGTTAAATTGAGTAAAAATGTTCTCGTTCCCCTCTCGACAATGTACAATTATTTTCACTTTAATGTTGGTAGTTTATACCATGTATAGCCTAGCTGTCAACCAAGACTAACCGGAAGTACGATTGGCCTAGTTTGTACTCGAAATTACGATTGGGGTCCATTCTTTCGATGAACCGTTATGTACGGAGTGTAATTACTGATAGTCACCCCACAAACTGTAGGCTTATGTGAATCTTATTTGATGGGAATATCAGAGAATCTATAACAAAAACATTAATCCACAGCTGCCCTTGTGTGAGTGGTTTAGCTTTTGTTCGTTAATTAAGCTAGTAATGGGTGGTGATATTATTATATATGTAATAGGTGGTGATATTATTATATATGTAATGGGTGGTGATATTATTATATATGTAATGGGTGGTGATATTATTATATATGTAATGGGTGGTAATATTATTATATATGCAATGGGTGGTGATATTATTATATATGTAATGGATGGTGATATGGTAATATTATTATATATGCAATGGGTGGTGATATTATTATATATGTAATGGGTGGTGATATTATTATATATGCAATGGGTGGTGATATTATTATATATGTAGTGGGTGGTGATATTATTATATATGTAATGGGTGGTGATATTATATATATATAATGGGTGGTAATGTTATTATATATGCAATGGGTGGTGATATTATTATATATGTAATGGGTGGTGATATTATTATATGTGTAATGGCTGGTGATATTATATATATAATGGGTGGTAATATTATTATATATGCAATGGGTGGTAATATTATTATATATGTAATGGGTGGTGATATTCAATGGGTGGTGATATTATTATATATGTAATGGGTGGTAATATTATTATATATGTAATGGGTGGTGATATGGTAATATTATTATATATGCAATGGGTGGTGATATTATTATATATGCAATGGGTGGTGATATTCAATGGGTGGTCATATTATTATATATGTAATGGGTGGTAATATTATTACATATGCAATGGATGGTAATATTATTATATATGCAATGGGTGGTGATATTAGTATATATGTAATGGGTGGTGATATTATTATATATGTAACGGTGGTGATATTATTATATATGTAATGGGTGGTGATATGGTAATATTATTATATATGTAATGGGTGGTGATATTATTATATATGTAATGGCTGGTGATATTATTATATATGTAATGGCTGGTGATATTATTATATATGTAATGGGTGGTGATATTATTATATATGTAATGGCTGGTGATAGTATTATATATGCAATGGGTGGTGATATTATTATATATGTAATGGGTGGTAATATTATTATATATGCAATGGGTGGTGATATTATTATATATGTAATGGGTGGTGATATTATTATATATGTAATGGGTGGTGATATTATTATATATGTAATGGGTGGTAATATTATTGTATATGTAATGGCTGGTGATATTATATATGTAATGGGTGGTGACATTATTATATATGTAATGGCTGGTGATATTATTATATATGTAATGGCTGGTGATATTATATATGCAATGGGTGGTGATATTATTATATATGTCATGGGTGTTGATATTATTATATATGTAATGGGTGGTGATATGGTAATATTATTATATATGCAATAGGTGGAGATAGTATTATATATGCAATGGGTGGTGATATTATTGTATATGTAATGGGTGGTGATATTATTATATATGTAATGGGTGGTGATATGGTAATATTATCATATATGTAATGGGTGGTGATATTATATATGTAATGGGTGGTGATATTATTGTATATGTAATGGGTGGTGATATTATTATATATGTAATGGGCGGTGATATTATTATATATGTAAAGGCTGGTGATAGTATTATATATGCAATGGGTGGTAATATTATTATATATGTAATGGGTGGTGATATGGTAATATTATTATATATGCAATGGGTGGTGATATTATTATATATGCAATGGGTGGTGATATTCAATGGGTGGTCATATTATTATATATGTAATGGGTGGTAATATTATTACATATGCAATGGATGGTAATATTATTATATATGCAATGGGTGGTGATATTAGTATATATGTAATGGGTGGTGATATTATTATATATGTAATGGTGGTGATATTATTATATATGTAATGGGTGGTGATATGGTAATATTATTATATATGTAATGGGTGGTGATATTATTATATATGTAATGGCTGGTGATATTATTATATATGTAATGGCTGGTGATATTATTATATATGTAATGGGTGGTGATATTATTATATATGTAATGGCTGGTGATAGTATTATATATGCAATGGGTGGTGATATTATTATATATGTAATGGGTGGTAATATTATTATATATGCAATGGGTGGTGATATTATTATATATGCAATGGGTGGTGATATTATTATATATGTAATGGGTGGTGATATTATTATATATGTAATGGGTGGTAATATTATTGTATATGTAATGGCTGGTGATATTATATATGTAATGGGTGGTGACATTATTATATATGTAATGGCTGGTGATATTATTATATATGTAATGGCTGGTGATATTATTATATATGCAATGGGTGGTGATATTATTATATATGTCATGGGTGTTGATATTATTATATATGTAATGGGTGGTGATATGGTAATATTATTATATATGCAATAGGTGGAGATAGTATTATATATGCAATGGGTGGTGATATTATTGTATATGTAATGGGTGGTGATATTATTATATATGTAATGGGTGGTGATATGGTAATATTATCATATATGTAATGGGTGGTGATATTATATATGTAATGGGTGGTGATATTATTGTATATGTAATGGGTGGTGATATTATTATATATGTAATGGGCGGTGATATTATTATATATGTAAAGGCTGGTGATAGTATTATATATGCAATGGGTGGTAATATTATCATATATGTAATGGGTGGTGATATTATATATGTAATGGGTGGTGATATTATTGTATATGTAATGGGTGGTGATATTATTATATATGTAATGGGCGGTGATATTATTATATATGTAAAGGCTGGTGATAGTATTATATATGCAATGGGTGGTGATATTATTATATATGTAATGGCTGGTGATATTATTACATATGTAATGGGTGGTGATATTATTACATATGTAATGGGTGGTGATATTATTATATATGTAATGGGTGGTGATATTATTGTATATGTAATGGGTGGTAATATTATTATATATGTAATGGGTGGTGATATGGTAATATTATTATATATGTAATGGCTGGTGATATTATTATATATGCAATGGGTGGTGATATTATTATATATGTAATGGGTGGTGATATTATTGTATATGTGATGGGTGGTGATATTATTATATATGTAATGGGTGGTGATATTATTATATATGTTATGGGTGGTGATATTATTATATATGTAATGGGTGGTGATATGGTAATATTATTATATATGTAATGGCTGGTGATATTATTATATATGCAATGGGTGGTGATATTATTATATATGTAATGGGTGGTGATATTATTGTATATGTGATGGGTGGTGATATTATTATATATGTAATGGGTGGTGATATTATTATATATGTTATGGGTGGTGATATTATTGTATATGTGATGGGTCGTGATATTATTATATATGTAATGGGTGGTGATATTATTATATATGTAATGGGTGGTGATATTATTATATATGTGATGGGTGGTGATATTATTATATATGTAATGGCTGGTGATATTATATATGTTATGGGTGGTGATATTATTATATATGTAATGGCTGGTGATATTATTATATATGTAATGGCTGGTGATATTATTATATATGCAATGGGTGGTGATATTATTATATATGTCATGGGTGTTGATATTATTATATATGTAATGGGTGGTGATATGGTAATATTATTATATATGCAATAGGTGGAGATAGTATTATATATGCAATGGGTGGTGATATTATTGTATATGTAATGGGTGGTGATATTATTATATATGTAATGGGTGGTGATATGGTAATATTATCATATATGTAATGGGTGGTGATATTATATATGTAATGGGTGGTGATATTATTGTATATGTAATGGGTGGTGATATTATTATATATGTAATGGGCGGTGATATTATTATATATGTAAAGGCTGGTGATAGTATTATATATGCAATGGGTGGTAATATTATTATATATGTAATGGCTGGTAATATTATTATATATGTAATGGGTGGTGATATTATTACATATGTAATGGGTGGTGATATTATTATATATGTAATGGGTGGTGATATTATTGTATATGTAATGGGTGGTAATATTATTATATATGTAATGGGTGGTGATATGGTAATATTATTATATATGTAATGGCTGGTGATATTATTATATATGTAATGGCTGGTGATAGTATTATGTATGCAATGGGTGGTGATATTATTATATATGTAATGGCTGGTAATATTATTATATATGCAATGGGTGGTGATATTATTATATATGTAATGGGTGGTGATATTATTATATATGTAATGGTTGGTGATATTATTATATATGTAATGGGTGGTGATATTATTATATATGTAATGGGTGGTGATATTATTATATATGTAATGGCTGGTGATATTATATATGTTATGGGTGGTGATATTATTATATATGTAATGGCTGGTGATATTATATATGTAATGGCTGGTGATATTATTATATATGCAATGGGTGGTGATATTATTATATATGTCATGGGTGTTGATATTATTATATATGTAATGGGTGGTGATATGGTAATATTATTATATATGCAATAGGTGGTGATAGTATTATATATGCAATGGGTGGTGATATTATTGTATATGTAATGGGTGGTGATATTATTATATATGTAATGGGTGGTGATATGGTAATATTATCATATATGTAATGGGTGGTGATATTATTATTTATTACACGATCCTACCATTATTCCATTCAATAAACCCATTCTATAAATTGTTATATTAAACGTTCGTTTAATAACAGGAAATAGTGCCAGGTGACCTTTGACTTCCGGTTTACCGTCTTTAACATTCCGTACGCTACGTCTCAAAAATACTATGACTTCCAATATTTTTCCAACAAACTATCATGACTGAAGAATTTGAAAAGTTATGTTATTAAATATACGCCATTAAAAGCGCCAAATAGTCTTTATTTATCTGGGACTATTTCTTTACGCGGGCAAACAACGAATAGTTACGTGAAACGTCATCGCATGTCTTATAGAAGCCGATGTTAGTTTCTCGTTCCATTTGTTGATTTAAGTATGTTTTGTCGATGTTTTGGATCATGTAATAAATAGAATCTACAACTCGTCCCCAGTTTATAGCGGAAATTACAAAACTCGTCCAGTAAATTTGGTCTGGACCTCGCCAAAGGCTCGGTCCAGACCTAATTCACTGGACTCGTTTTGTAAATTCCGCTATAAACTGGGGACTCGTTGTAGATCCTCTATATATGTAATGGGTGGTGATATGGTAATATTATCATATATGTAATGGGTGGTGATATTATATATGTAATGGGTGGTGATATTATTGTATATGTAATGGGTGGTGATATTATTATATATGTAATGGGCTGTGATATTATTATATATGTAAAGGCTGGTGATAGTATTATATATGTAATGGGTGGTAATATTATTATATATGTAATGGCTGGTGATATTATTATATATGTAATGGGTGGTGATATTATTATATATGTAATGGGTGGTGATATTATATATGTAATGGGTGGTGATATTATATATGTAATGGGTGGTGATATTATTATATATGTAATGGGTGGTGATATTATTGTATATGTAATGGGTGGTAATATTATTATATATGTAATGGGTGGTGATGTGGTAATATTATTATATATGTAATGGGTGGTGATATTATATATGTAATGGGTGGTGATAATATTGTATATGTAATGGCTGGTGATATTATTATATATGTAATGTGTGGTGATATTATTATATATGTAATGGCTGGTGATAGTATTATATATGTGATGGGTGGTGATATTATTATATATGTGATGGGTGGTGATAGTATTATATATGTAATGGCTGGTAATATTATTATATATGTAATGGGTGGTGATATTATTGTATATGTGATGGGTGGTGATATTATTATATATGTAATGGCTGGTGATATTATTATATATGTAATGGGTGGTGATATTATTATATATGTAATGGCTGGTGATATTATTATATATGTAATGGGTGGTGATATTATTATATATGTATTGGTGGTGATATTATTATATATGTAATGGTAGTGATATTATTATATATGTAATGGGTGGTGATATTATTATATATGTAATGGGTGGTGGTATTCGAGGTTAAGTTTTCACTGGATATATTCTTTATTGAAAATGTTTTGCCTGAATTCTGGCCTGAATTTATGCAAAACGTGCGTCTAGATCTTGAACTATATTGAAGTCGATTGATTTACTGAGGTTTCTGTATTAGTGGTATACACATGAATTATGATTGAGATAAAGTTTGACATTGGAGAATTAACTGTGATGCTGTGTACAATAAATATTGGTCTAGACGAGGAATTAGAATTATGAGGAAGATGTTTGCGTTACATGAGTTTGGTCGAAAATTCAAGACAAGTCATTGAACGGGCACAGCTCATTAGAATATCCTACGTACATGCAATGTGAAAGTATGGACAAAATAAGCAGGGAAAGATGATAATATGATGTTGTTGATGATAATGAGTATGAAGATGATGATGATGGTGATACATGACGGTGCCGAAGATGATGACGATGGTGATGATGACGACCACGATGATGGTGATGGTGATGGTAATACATGACGGTGCCGAAGATAACGAAGATAGCGATGATGACGACCACGACGACGATGATGATTATGATGATGGCGATGACGACGACGAGGTTAATTATGTGGTTGTATAACTGTCGTCTGCTTATTTTCCGTGGCCCCACCCCCTTCCCTCCAGATGAAGACAGCCCAATATATGCTTTTATAACTGAGTGGTACAAACCATTTATAGTAGTTAGGGTTAACAACATGAATTACGAAGCCTTAGTGGGTATTGTGTGCGCATCATACATGCACTATAGTTATATTGCTATAATCTTGTCAGAAGAATGTAACATTCACCTGTTTGGAATATTTTAACCCTTTACCAAACAAAACGGCAAAAAATGCCCAAAATAAAGCTTCAACAGCCTAAAATATTTTCGGTCTGTCTCAATAACACCATACAAATATGGATATCATTGGAACCGGTTCATTGACCACATTGTGATGGTTACAGTTATGCCCTGTGCCAATGCATTCTCTTATATATGCGAGTCGACCATAGGTCGCCTCGCATATATAAGAGAATGCATTGGCCTAAAAAAAATCTTTTTTAACACTTTTTACCATTTGTTCTTACATTCTTTAACAATTTTATAATTTTTTCTTACATTTTTTAACAATTTTTATAATATTTTTCTACATTCTTTGACAATTTTATCATTTTTAATATGTGTTAAGCCAATGCATTCTCTTATATATGCGAGGCGACCTATGGTCGACTCGCATATATAAGAGAATGCATTGGCACAGGGCCGTTCTGTTGGGTAAAGGGTTAACAGAACAAGGCTTCCAGTTCCATTGGTATATGTGGATTTTTACCCTTCATGTGTACAGGCATATATGTCTGGACGATTGTTTCTTCAATGAGCTTTATCTTAGATATAAACAGAACACAATGCGCATCTTAATCGAGAATGAGTTGCGGATGTCGCAAGGATATCTTTCGCGAGAACTTACGTAGCTCGAGCGAAATGTAACTATTCGCCGTCCGCAACGAATTCGATAAAGGATTCGTGATTATGATGCAAGTTGTGTTCTGTATTTATTCCGCACTTTTATGTCAGGAAAGTTCAATTCGTGGCTGTCACATCCATTGATACATGTGCTATAGCTACCTTTATTGTGATTGAAAGGCTTGTGAACCAGTAATGATCGGGACATCACCCTTAGCGGATCGTTGGCGTAATCTACGCCCTCCTCCTTGTCGACTACATGTACGTCAACAAGAATAGTTCTGATTTGTATTACACTATAGAGCTATACAATATGTATTCAATGGCTGGGATTCCGTTGAATACAGTGTCAATTGGTGTGGACTAAAAGTCGACAAACGTATCGATCTGCGGGCCGTATACTATGTAAACTCATCGATCTACTGGGCCCTATACTATAGAATACAATTTTTGTAATATCAGCGTTAAGTTGTGAATTACTTATTCTGTAATACATATTTTGTGTTCTACAGTATTCGACTGAATTCCTGTCAGTATATTTCTTTCACTGTATAGATTGAAACTCAATATATGCCCAAAACTGTTCATATGCAGAATACATTGACATGCAATGACTTATATAAACTTTTGGCGAACCATCTATATACCGGGATTCACTGGACCGGAAAATCGTTGCATTTTGTGGAGAAAAGGGGGGCTGGATGTTTCATCTTTTCAGAGTTCTCGAACGTTACAGCTTTGTAATGAGCAAGAACTCGCATTAGGGATTGATAAAGTACTGGCTAAGCGGGTTCCACGGTACGACAGTAATACAAATTTTATAAAATCTCAGTATAATATTACATGTACTACTGCATATGCTAATTTATTTATTTTTCACGCCGTGATCACGGCTATTTTCCGTGTGGATAACGGTGATGACGATTAGCTGAGTGCATGTTCTTTGTAATGCGTTACCGGAATCTCAAAATTAACACATCGTCAGTGCATTGTTTTCGCTCAATAGAGTTGAAAGCAGATAGCCATGTCAGCGGCCTAGATTTTAACCCTTTTAGTGCCAAGTCCGATTTTTGTATCAACCCATATTTCCATAATCATTTTTCAAATTTATTTATTATAATAATGTGATACATTGATGGAAAGATCTGTCCAAAAATCGAACTTGGCACAGAAAGGGTTAATTAAGAATGGGGCTCAACACGTTTAGATAAACGATCTTTGTGCGGCGCTACATAGATAGGGTGGGATTTCGTGCTGAAACAACAACAGTTACTGATAATTTCAGGCTAATATTTACCATGAAATTATGTAACTTGTTTGGACCGCATGGATTTTTTTATGCTCAAGAAGTTTGCGGTCACCTTGTGAGCTAAACAATTTAATTTGGTTAATTGTGCCACTCAGAAGTGCATAGCTACAAACTATGACGAATGTTCCATGAGTGAATTTTTAGAACAAATCGGGGTCCCCTGATCCTTAACTTACCAATGTAGTAATGCGTGTTGGTTTTAAACCAAATGTCATATGTTTGCCTAAATTCAGCCGCTTATAGTTGGGTATAAATTGACGGTACCTAGAATTGTGTGCAGTTTAAGTAGTTGTGCTATTTGAAAATCGACGTTGGTTGTCCTCGGAGACGCTGGAAGAGTGGGTGTTTGTCCACATTGGAATGTCCAAATGAACGTCCTTTAAAGTAAATTAGATCTATTTTGACCTTACAGAACCGGACGGTGTGTATTAAAGCGACCATAATAGACACATTTCGCCTTTTGAACGGTGTGTATTAAAGCGACCATAATAGACCCATTTCGCCTTTTGAACGATGACAGATAATTATTATGAATAGCTATTTGTTTATTATTTTTTTTCACACGGTCCAAAAAACCTTTTCACAGAATTGACGACGAGTCCATTTGTGAGACAATCGTGCTTACTACTCTCAGTAAGGGAGACAATCGTGCTCACTACTCGCAGTAAGGGAGACAATCGTGCTTACTACTCGCAGTAAGGGAGACACTCGTGCTCACTACTCACAGTAAGGGAGACAATCGTGCTCACTACTCGCAGTAAGGGAGACAATCGTGCTTACTACTCGCAGTAAGGGAGACACTCGTGCTCACTACTCACAGTAAGGGAGACACTCGTGCTTACTACTCGCAGTAAGGGAGACAATCGTGCTCACTACTCACAGTAAGGGAGACACCCGTGCTTACTACTCACAGTAAGGGGGACACTCGTGCTTACTACTCACAGTAAGGGAGACACTCGTGCTTACTACTCACGGTAATGGAGACAATCGTGCTTACTACTCGCAGTAAGGGGATTAAGGGACTACGTGTCGTGATTATTTTGTACTTAATTAAGCTGTTGTCAGGTCATAACTTAGCACTTTGCGTTCCACATGTGCCTCGTGTTTCACGACGAAGAATGATTTGATTGCCACTAATAGATATAATTGTTTTATGGTGCCCACATTCATAGTGAGCAATGGGGGATGCCGCAGTGTCCTGGGCCCACAAAAAATGTACCCTGCCTTGCTCACCGGAAGCTGTGTTATGCTAATGATGAACAGATAGTCTGCCGCAGGAGCAGTTTTAGCCAGTCAAAAGTACAAAGGCAGAAGTAAAAGATAAAATTATAGAGCACCCTGGAAGTCAGTCAAATATCTTTTAATTATCAATATTGTATTTAGGTTGAATTATTTGTTACTATTGTTTATGTAACAATCATAGTATCCACTATGGTTATAATTGAATGCATTTATAAAAAGTTAACTTAAAATTGGCGTAGGTAATTATAAAAAATTGTTAATATGCATACCTTTAAATTATAACCAAAGTTGGTCAACAAGCCTATATAGGTCAAAAGTAAAGTCAATAATATGTTGTAGGTATAATAATGAGGTATCTGGTTTTAGTTTATACACAAAGTATAGTCTGATAATAATGGGTCTATAGTCTGCTTTTTGATCGAATTGTTTTGAATTACATTTATACATATATGTTTTATATTTTATTAAAATAAAACTTCCCTCATATCCTTCTTAATGAGATTCCGTTGATTATCAATTATGTGCAGTGAGTATCAAACCCTATATAATTATGAATAAATATAATTATTATATTAATATTATAATAGTGTATAATATAGTTTTTTGTTTCTAGCAGCATAGTATTGCTATAAAGGTTATGCCGTTATAGGGGTATGCCATAAAATGGTATAAATGTTTTAATGGATTATATTTATAACAATCTCTTATGTGTCGTATACATGTATATACATTTTAAATTATAGTATTATATAATTGTAAAGTTCCTTTTCTTAAATATCCTTTAACATGATTAAGTCCATTTTATTTGTGCTTATAACTACATGTATGTCCGTTAAAATTAATATAGGATTTGGCATTTAATATAGTATCATCTTATAATAATTAAGGCAATTATGTGAATATTCCAAGGTATTGTCCTATGCCCCTTAATAATATTATGTTCTAGTACCCTATTGTTGGTAGTACTATGCTGTGTGCCAGCGTTCAAACCAGGCATACTAATGCACATAAATTATCGTGGTGGTGGACAGACAGTTAAACAAACAGACAGACAGACATACATAACATATAGCCATATGTACATTATAAACATATATACCACAAGTCAGCAATCTGCAACTGATGATGACCCTATCAAAAACTTTGGCACCTTTTCCAAAACATCAACCTATTAGTAACATATAAAACCAAATTCCACCTTTGGCAGAAATAAATTATCTTTAGGGGGTACGTTCTAAAACATTTTCAAAATTATTTTAAACCGCTCCAGAAATATACTCTCCATTTCTAAATTTGGTTATGAGAACAGGGAACAAATTGTCTGCAAAAAATTGGGACCCTGACCATAAAAACATGCCTATTCATTAATATGCTTAGCAGACAACCTCCCCTTTCTCATACCTAAAAACCTATTAATGCGTGTAATCCCCTTATACCAAACCATATACCACTTAAGAGATATATATGCATGTAGTACATTAAATGATGTCTACAAATAAACAATGTTTATAATGTACATATGGCTATATGTTATGTATGTCTGTCTGTCTGTTTGTTTAACTGTCTGTCCACCACCACGATAATTTATGTGCATTAGTATGCCTGGTTTGAACGCTGGCACCCAGCATAGTACTACTAACAATAGGGTACTAGAACATAATATTATTAAGGGGTATAGGACAATACCTTGGAATATTCACATAATTGCCTTAATTATTATAAGGAGATACTATATTAAATGCCAAATCCTATATTAATTTTAACGGACATAGTTATAAGCACAAATAAAATGGACTTAATCATGTTAAAGGATATTTAAGAAAAGGAACTTTACAATTATATAATACTATAATTTAAAATGTATATATAAGGCACATAAGAGATTGTTATAAATATAATCCATTAAAACATTATACCCTTTTATTGCATACCCCTATAACGGCATAACCTTTATAGCAATACTATGTTGCTAGAAACCAAAAACTATATTATACACTATTATAATATTAATACAATAATTAGATTTATTCATAATTATATAGGGTTTGATACTCACTGCACATAATTGATAATCAACGGAATCTCATTAAGAAGGATATGAGGAAAGTTTTATTTTAATAAAATATAAAACATATATGTATAAATGTAATTCAAAACAATTCGATCAAAAAGCAGACTATAGACCCATTATTATCAGACTAAACTTTGTATTAAAACTAAAACCAGATACCTCATTATTATACCTACAACATATTATTGACTTTACTTTTGACCTATATAGGCTTGTTGACCAACTTTGGTTATAATTTAAAGTTATGCATACTAACATTTTTTTATAATTACCTACGCCAATTTTAAGTTAACCTATTATAAATGCATTCAATTATAACCATAGTGAATACTATGATTGTTACATAAACAATAGTTACAAATAATTCAACCTAAATACAATATTGATAATTAAAAGATATTTTACTGACTTCCAGGGTGCTCTATAATTTTATCTTTTACTTCTGCCTTTTTACTTTTGACTGGCTAAAACTGCTCCTACGGCAGACTATCTGTTCATCATTAGCATAATACAGCTTCCGGTGAGCAAGGCAGGGTACCTTTTTTGTGGGCCCAGGACACTGCGGCATCCCCCATTGCTCACTATGAATGTGGGCACCATAAAACAACAAGGACAGTTTGAGAACAAAATATGGCTCACATCTAGCGGTGACCCAAAATATCCACATAGGAAAAAGTTCTCCAATAAATGCTGGCTGCAGGGTGCGCCAATTGATTCAAATTCGAAATTTAGCAGGGTGTACTGCTTGTGGCCATGTTTTCCCCGCAAATTTGATAGACTGATGGACAAAACCACTGAATCCGTTGAATCAATATACATGTATACATGGATTAATTTATATGCATTGTTATACACAGTACTGGTATATAAAGGTACTGAAAATAACTATATTACTAGTATACACAAAATAAACCATATATCATGGCTATGGGTTCTAATATCCGAACATGACAGCTGAGAACTTGGTGTGAATTAAAGAGTGGTGGTTTCTCAAGCATATCTAACCCTCCACGTTAGAAACATGCCATTAAATGTCATAAGTATAATCTAGCTTGAGGACAGAAGTGATCCATAAAACCCCCTTAATTCAACCAGGTCCTCGCGCGATGTATGATCGATCACATGATGATCTAGGGGGATTAGAATTGATGTATAAAAACAGCACTGCATGTAAATATAAAATAAAATAGTGCTACATCTTATTACAGATTATTGCCATATATAATCAGTGATTATACAGACAGTCTGACAAAATAAAGTTTCAGTGACACTCTATCCGAAGAGGGGAATAATTTCATCTGTTACAGTCAATGGAGCAATTATGAATCTGGAAAGGTGAAATTTCTAAGTAATACTAGATATCGACATGACGCGATAAAATATAACGTAAATGCAATATGGCCGCTGGCGACCATTTTTTCCTATGAAATTAAAAAAATATTTGATAGCTCTCATCTGATAGATCAATATCAAGATAAATATGAAGTTTGGTGATGATCGGATGAGTGAAGTGGACTGTGGTTGTGGTCTGTGCTAAACGGTTTAGTAATGCTTAAAAAGATTCTTACCTTAATATTTTTATGTTCACTTTATAAACTTCACTGAGTCATCTTTGTCATGTATTGAGTTTGATATCTTTTGTTAACAGTTTATAAATCATGTATGTCTCATGTTTGTTATTTTAATTTATGTGTTTATTATCATTAAATAAAGTTGCATTCCTTAAAAAGATTCTTACCTCAATGTTTTTATGTTCACTTTATAAACTCCACTGAGTCATCTTTGTCATGTATTGAATTTGATATCTTTTGTTAACAGTTTATAAATTATGTATGTGTCGTGTTCGTTATTATATTATATACACTTTATAGTGTGTTTTCAGAACGAAAACAAATTGAATAAAATCAACAAATTTGTAAATTTAAAAACAATTCAAACGTTGTTGTATTCCATGTCCCAGCCCGGACATATACACCAAATTTCAATAATATTCATTGAGAAACAACGGACCAAACGCTATATAACACCCGTATACATCTTTTATTCCGTATCGGACTCGCGTACATGTTATAGTAGGTACCGAATTGACACACGTCGACTGGGCGAGTTGGCCCTGGGGCGATTAGGCCGATTCCGGCACATTCTAGAATTTACCGTATGTATCCGTTTACGCGTAGTTTACTTTAGAAAGTTCCGCAATTAATACCGTAAATAGAGCGACCTTATTTGACAGAGAATGCCTCTGTTATTGATTATCAAGTTGCTGTACATTAAAAACGACAAATTCACATGCTCGTTCAAGCGCAGTTAGTCTATTTTCCCCATGTTAAAGGACATCCACAAATACTAAATAACGCTAACCTACTGCCGAATGTTTGACACGACAACTGTTAACATATTTGGGCTGAATTCATCTGACGCGGTATTATTCCTCAAAATAAACAACAAAACCATCGTTACTTGGAAATGTAGTTTGGGCTAACATTTACATAAATCCTCCAGATCAATTATCCGACACACACGTCAGATGAAAAAGTCACATGAAGTAACCGGCCAAATTGGCCGAAATCACAATTTAAGGACACAATCTCAGAGTTATCTCCCGTATTGATCGCGAACTTATTACTATACCATGTATGTGTGAGTTTTGTTGAAAATCCAAACCTGTAATCGTAGCAACGAATGTGGAAACACGACAACGAATAGAACGAACACATATTCTAGTGACGTAATACCTTATAATACTTATTTGTCGTTGTTCGTAATGCGAAAGATGTCTAATATCAGTTAGAGCACAATCCCATTGTTGCAATCGTTCCCTGATTTTTGGTAAAGCACACCGATTCCCAAGGCTGGCGAATGAATAGTTCAATGATTACCCCATTGTTAGGCACACTCAACTCACAACAGACAAATCGCACGGTCGCTTCGAAGTAGCTTCAATTACCAGGGGCACGAACAGCGCTCTGCTTCCCCCAAACACACTGCCATCATACGCCGTTACTATGTATGCACCTCTAATATACTAAGCAGGCACATATATAGGGACGGCGTATAAGGGGAGTGCGGGTGGGGGGGGATGCACGTTCTCTTGTATAATAACTGAAGCTACATTGAAACGACCGCGCGATTTGTTTGTTACGAGTGGCGCGTCTCGAACAATGGGATATCACTGAAATATTAGTTTGCCAGCCTTGGGAATTGGGTGTGATTTACCAAAAATACAATATATATACATACATCAACAGGACGAACGCAGGGGGTGGCAATAGTAACACATGCATTGGTTGAATTATTTATTAACTAGTAGAATAATTACATTTATTATAATTATTCCACAAAACTAATCCAGTTCCGAAAATATTCTCAGGACCACTAATCCAACGATGAAAGTAAACGAATTAACATTTACATTTAGAACCACTAAATAGTGATATATCCAATAATCCAACAGAATCACCACTTCACTATATAGCGCTCCACATATCCGATATAACTAACAATAGAACTTGTATCTGGAGAATCTGGAGGAACAAATGGACTATTATGGTAGTAATTTCGAAACAGTTTCTTGAAAAGGCGACACGTTTGTCACATAATAATGATGTGCAGCATTACCTTTGGCAAAAAGTAGTTGGTTGTTGGTTACAGGTCCAAATTCCATGTCATCATTCTGGGAGACAGACTTCTTCGGAATTCATGGTCCACTTATACAATGTATATAATAATAGTAAGACACAATCATGCGACTTCCACATTTGACTTTCCAAACACATCTGCGAGTGACTTGGTTTGTGAAAACGCGTCACACGTTAATCCGTGTCGCTTCGGACATATTTATTCACATTCAACGGCGATCACTGCATGGGTAATCACGATGATTGGTGTGGCTAACGGGTCATTGTGTTCATCTCGGCCAGCGCACGGATTGTACGTCGTGTTCAACTTACGATCAATTGCGTATTTCGAGATAATCGCATTATGTGCGGTCAATTGTGCTCTAAGTAGGTCAGAGCACGCGAATAGTTCTTTACCAGAATAAATCTCGTCTCCGACTCGATTTATTCTGGTAAAGAACTATTCTTGTGCTCTAACCATTACGTATAGGAACAGTGAATCAACGCCCTCGTCTCGTTGTCTCTGGGTTTGCGCGCATTTGAATATGTGGGCGTTAAGTGGCAGTGCGTTCGCGCCGGTCTATTCCCAAAAGGGTGAACCGTCGGCAGAAGGCGTTGGCACATTTGTCTCGTCTCACCTTCCAACTACGGCCAAAAAATTAAACATGTATACATTTTAGGAAAACTAGCTTCAAACCCCTCGAAAGAGACCAGACAATTAATAACATAGCACCTAATATGTCTGTTCTAACAATTATTTAAAGTGAACTATAGACCATACAGAGATATGTTTAACCCTTTACCCAACAGAAGGGCCCTGTGCCAATGCATTCTCTTATATATGCGAGTCGACCATAGGTCGCCTCGCATATATAAGAGAATACATTGGCTTAACACATTAATAATTATAAAATTGTTAAAGAATGTAAGAAAAAATGGTAAAAAGTGTTAAAAAAGATTATTTTTAGGCCAATGCATTCTCTTATATATGCGAGGCGACCTATGGTCGACTCGCATATATAAGAGAATGCATTGGCACAGGGCATAACTGTAACTATCACAATGTGGTCAAGGAGCCGGTTCCAATGTATCCATATGTGTATGGTTCTATTGAAACAGACCGAAGATATTTTAGGCTGTTGAAGCTTTATTTGGCCGGTTTTGGTCGTTTTGTTGGGTAAAGGGTTAAAAAGATACCGCACCCTTCATTCCTGTGACTAAACTGACACGGGCTAGTATTCATTAATTTGGGTGTTCAGGAAATACATATGCCATATATATAGTAATGATTTTGTTATTAGTGTAAACATATTTTTATTTCCAAATCCAAAGTAAATAACATAATATACAGATGACACATATAAGCGAAACAGAAGTGTTAATATATGGAAACGAGGATCAGACAAGCATTATGGCTAATATGAAGTGGTCTCCTCTATGGCTACATGCCACGTCCCCAATAAGTGAGGGAGGGGTATAGTTCAGAAGGGAAGGGTGTGATAATTGGAGATAACCGGTTAATAGCAATTGTGATTGACCCCCATGGCGACTGACGCATGAGTATTACTATATATATGAGCATCATTTTTACTTGCGCAACAACCCGATCATTGAAAACTCCCCACCACTGTTATCGTCTCACGACTTCATCTGTCCCAGTGTCCCCCTCTTGCTCTTGTCTTCTATTTTCTCCTCCCCTCTTTCTCTCTTTTCTCTATCTGCCTCCTGCTATCTTATTTTTATTCCATCCCTAACTCAAATTCATTCTGCATATGTTATTGGTTTAGAGAGCCGGCTGGTGGAATCGATAAAGCAACTTATCAGCTGATAACTTATCTATGGATAACAATCAACACATCCTCTTTATAAATTGTATAACGACGAAATTAGCGGGTAATTAAGAAAAAGATCTTTGTAATTTCGCGCTCGTCTTCGTGACCTCATCTACATATATTCAACGTGACCCGACCTGGATTATACACGTTGTTGTTATTTAATATTATGTAGATGAGGTCACGCATTAGAGTGAAAAAAAATAAGACATATTTCAAAATTAATAGCAGATTTCGTCGTTAAATTGTTATCAGCTGGGAAATTTCGAAGATTTATGAACGTGACATGTACATTACACCAATCACCAATACATATAAATTGCAAATATAATTAACACCCAGCACAAGAAATTCTGCTATGTATTCTGACTTGAGCGCATTGTAAATATAGCAAATATGTACTACGACAATTGGCCAACACTCTTGTGACCCCCCTATATTATAAAGTATGTACATGAATTGGCCAAATGTGGACTATCCTCGGTGATGATATTGTAAGAGTGTAAATTAGACCAATTCGGTTTAATTTTAAACAATTTGGAGATATTCGGGTTTATATATTATATGTTCATATTAGCACGATGCGAGTTGGTGGACTCACAACTGTTAAGTTTCAATGTCAAGTCAAGATGTAGATCTATAATTATCATCTCATCCAAATATCACTAATTAGCCATGCGACAATCACTAATTAAGGGGGAGGTCAAGTGACCAATTTTGAATGGGGATTATCATGCAAATCTGCGGAGCAAAGGTTACAGAGTTGCACCTACTTTAGAGTGTGATTTGATGTGGTGTTGGAAACAAGAGGTATTTATCTGGCGGGTCCTCTTGGGACTGCTTCAGTTATAATGTTGGTGTATTTATTTTTGAATTTATATTGATTTTTCAAATGTAGGTCAAGTGATGTAATTCCATAAAATAAAGTCTCAAAAATATATTTATTGCAAAATTTTATAATTTACCAAGCGGACCCGCCGGATAAATAACTTGTTTCCAATACCATATGAAGTCACACTCAGAAGTATGTGAAACTCTGTAACTTAAATATCACTAGGTTTATTTGAGGCGGAGATTATAATATTATGTTCTTTGACAATAAAAATACAACACAAGTGTAAAAGAACTTAGTTTTTATTTGTTTTAATCAGTAACAACTATTCCAGGCTCAAGATATGTATCGCATTTCAACATAATAGCACAAAACTTCACACGACATAACCACATTATTAACATGATGTGAGTTGGTGGAGTGACATAGCACTTCTGCTGATGCATGGGGGTCGTCGTCGTAACGTTTTATACATAAATGCACACCAATCTCGGTCGGCGCGAGATTGAAATGTTGACGGAAATAATTGTCTTCAATCTGAAATTTTCTTTGATAGATGAACGGAAGAAATTGAACTTACAATTATCAACAGGTGTGTATTTATGTGGAACATATTACGACCACGACTCCATCAGCAACATGGTCAAGCACCAGCTTTCATCTATTATCGTCTTGTAATTTACACGTATGGAAGTTTTATTGCACTGGGTTCAGGCCCTGGATTCACGTAACGATAGTTTTGCTGAATTGGTCATTGTTGCATGGTCGGGGGCAAAAAGACACACATTATCTCACCAAGCATCTCGAAATCTCATTAAACACGCTATTTTAGATTAGTCGCCTGCTGATTATTATTATTATTATTATAAGCATTTGTTTTTGATCGGCGTTTCAACGGATTTAATTTGAATGGGCATTTCGTTCGTTTTGAGTATTATCGGCACCGCCGTTCCGTATCCTTGGATCGCATTTGAGATGCTGGTGACTTTTGGCACATTTGGGAGATTCTGTGTTGTTTTTATGCACGTGTGGGAGATGCTGTGTTTCCTTAAGGCACGTCACCGTGCGATAATGACCAATTCAGCGTTAGTGTTGCATCTCAGTTTAATCCATCAACCAATGATCATCTCCGCTTACGACGGATGCCCCTAGCTACATCGATCTCATGCCTTCTTTGAGTGCTAGCACGGAAGTTGTATCGGTAGGCATTTGGAAGGCCGTAGTCAACAGCGGGCGCAGACGAACAGCGACATAGCCTCGTACCGTCGCCGGAGTAACGGTGCACGTGAGGGCGAACTTCGTTTTGGTTAGCTTCATTGTCTTGTGGTGTGAGACCAACAGCGTTGTCCATGGCAACAAGCTTGACATCTTGTCCTAGGGAACTTTGATTCCGGGCCTCGGTCTGTGCAGGGTTTCGTCGTGGAATCTTCTTTGGGGGATCACATTCGTCAAATGCAAGTCGTCGAGGCATGAGTGGTACCCTTCTGGAAATGAAGAAAACAGTGGCTTAGACAATTATTCACGTAGCTCTTAGCTACTCCAATACTTTCAGTGTTATATTGTACCAAGCGCGTTAGAGCATGTATTTGGTTAATCGCTATATAAAACTGGTCATTATTATTATTATTATCTTCCATACGTCCGTTATATAATAATTCCCCACCGATATATTAACACTATTTATTACATTCCTATGTGTGATTTAACTTGATTTCTCGAGCGATTATAAACGTTAATTTCCCTTTTGAAATATGACTTTAACTAGAGCGTTCTGTATTCACCCGCGCTATCGAAATGTATACCTCCTGGGGCCTATACTATAGAATACAAATTTTGTAATATCAGCGTTAATTTGTGATTTACAAATTTTGTAATACATATTTTGTGTTCTATAGTATTCGACTGTATTTCTATCAGTGTATTTCTTTCATTGTAGATTGAAACTCAACATATGCCCAAAACTCTTTATATGCAAAATACATTGACATGCAATGACTTATATGATCTTTTTTGGCGAACCATCTATTTACCGGGATTCACTTGAACGGAAAATCTTTGCATTTGGTGGAGAAAAAGGGGGCCTGAAAGTTTCATCTGTTCATGTTTTCATAGTACTCGAACGCTACAGCTTTGTAATATGCAAAAATTCGCAATACGGAATGATAAAGTACGGGCTAAGCGGGTTCTATAGTACAGCGATAATACCATTTTTGTAAAAATTCCGTATTAGATTACAACGGCATAGGCTACATAATTGATTTTTCACGCCGTGACCACGACGATGATCCGTGCGGATAATTGTGAGTGCGATTAGCTGGGTACATGTTCTTTGTAATGCAGTCACGGAATCTCAATTGTTAACCCATTGAGGTGGTTTACGCCCAATGGAGTTGAAAGGAGATTTTAATTATGAACGGAATTAAAGAGTTAAAGTTGTGGGGCTTGGGCTCAAAACGTATAAACGATCTTTGTGCGAAGGTACACGGATACGCGGTGAATCGGGGGTGGTGGCATTTCGTGTTGAAACAGTTACTGATAATTTCAGGCTAAGTTGCGTTAAGAATCAGTGGACCCCAAATATTTACCATGACATTATGAAACATATTTGAATCGCATGGCATTTGTGTGCTCAAGAAGTTTTCATTCATCTTGTGGTCTAAACAATTTAATTTGGCCAATAGTGCCGCACAGAATGTTCCATGAGTGAATTCTTAGAAAAAATCGGGGTCTCATGATCCTTAACTTACCAATGTAGTAGTGCGTGTTGGTTATAAACCAAATGTCATATGTTGACCTAAATTCAGCCGCTTAGTTGGGTATAAATGGAATGTACCATTAATTAGGTATAGTTTAAGTAGATGGTGCTATATATATGTTTTAAAATCGAGGTTGGATGTCCCCGGAGACCCTGGACGAGGGAGTGTTCGTCCACATTGGAATTTCCAAATGAACACCCATCCTTGACACAGGTCGAAAAAACCAAGTCCGAGAACAGCCATCGCACCCCATCATGTGTTGAATTTTCCCAGTTGCATTGTACCTCAACCTTTTCAACTATTAAGGTCTAGATGTTCCCACTTCTAATATTTCAGCCGCTGTCCCAGCCCTAAGCTAGCTAGACAAATCAGGTTCCATCCTTGGTAATATTGCTATATAAAGTTGATGTGGCCATTTGAAGGGCAACCGATATGTGTGCTTGTCGACCCTTTTCGAAAAACCGTTAATTTCAAATGTTTTATATTACATGTTTATGTAACATAAACCATCTGAAAATGGTAAATATTCCATACGATACCGAAGGAATTACTTTTCATCGTGCGCAATTGTGGTCAAAATAACCCAAGTATCGGAAACTAGTCACACATTATGTACCTTTATTCATCAACTAAATCACTCACCAACTGACACAAATAGGCATTGCCATATCATTCGCATATATCATTAGAGTAATTTCCCTTGATAAAATCACAAATGTTTAGATGTGCGTTTGACGAACGGTGGTCGATAGTACTCGATTTGCCGTCTTTTTGTGATTTACAAGAAATCGCGTTAGCTGCTAGATTACAGTGGTCCATAGTACTCGACACCTTCTGTACGGCTCAAATAAGCCTGCTATTACAAAAAATGTATTCTATAGTATAGGCCCCTGGATATGATGGCGGTATTATTCGGATTTCAGTTAAATCAGATGTTTACAGTGGAATATAATAAACAGAATAATCACTTCATTGAACTGGTGGCGTGAAATAATTCATGTGAGACAGGAACTCTTTTGTCAAATACTCAAGCGCTATACGCTCTCGTGATTGAACAATGTCCTTGCCTCTCATGGATTACTTCACGTCACCAGTTCAATCAAGCGATTAATATCTGTCTGTTATTTTCTTTTACAATATTAAGGTCGAAGCTATAGAACTCATTCGTTGGAGGTTTTGTGGGTCATATTTATAGATACTACTTCCAAATTGTGTAGTTTTATCATGTTTTCTATTTAGATCACATAAATGATTGCCATTGGTAAAGAGCGTTTGTGCTTCCCTTTCCCACTAATGTATTACGAATAAAGAGCGTTACCGCTTCCCTTACCCACTAATGTATTACGAATCTCGTTGATTGCACTTAATTTTCATTTTTATTCGGCGGAAAAATTATATCTGGTAGTTTTGACTGACGTGGTGTCAAATCAGATATGAAATGCTTGTCCTAAATTTCGGTCATTGTAAATACATTCATGGTACTATCTCTTCATTCGGCGATAAATCTATTGCTGTCTATCTATGGCTACGTGCATGAAACAAAAGCATGAACGAATAGTTAAATTAGCTTGATATACATACGGGTATCGGCTGTGTGTGCTGTCATATCGGTGTTTCTGTATGATGCGATGGATGTTGCTAAATGACATGCTTCTGTTGGTGTCGTTCATGATGGATTTTGAGATGTAGTTGATGCTTCGGCCACGTCTGCGTTTCGCTGCGATGTCTAACTCGAGAAGAACGGTCAGGCCGGCCATTATACCACGCTTTTAGTGGTCACGATGGAGAAAGCTCTTTATTGCGAACAACCAAATGTAATTATGAAGAATATGTATGGACTAAAAAACGTATATCCCCGTGTGGAAACAAAACTTCAGATCATGCATAAGAGATTCGATCAAGCAGACGATTGAGAAATATGATATGCAAAAGCTAGCACTGCACCCTAAATTCACAAATTCAACCAATTAACATTGACCAGAGAGAAAATGTCCAATCAGCGTCTAGTCTTAATCGGATTAGAAGGATGATCGGAGCTCTTGATTCATACTTTCCCACCTTTATGGAAAGGAAGTCAGAGATAATCTCCAAATGTTTGTATAGCAATTATATTTAGCACGGGATTAACGCTACTCTTACCTTCATGCATTAAATTATATACATATATTAATATTTAAATTTTCACTTTTATATTAGACTTGGTTTAAACAATATTAATTTCTTCCCAAATTATGAAACATGACGCAATCATGTATGTAAAGAAGACTAGAAGGGAGGAAGAGGATTTGACAACAAGCATGCATCAGATGCTTATATAGAGCCATCTCATCAACTTGGTCAATAAATACACGAAACAGCAATAATCAATCACGATATTAATATTCTCTTAGAAGATATCTTTTATCAGTTTTTTTCAACTTTCCTCTCAAAATAGACACAAACGGTCTTTATTTTTGCCATATCAAAAAATAACTAACATATAACGCTCTTTCCAAGTTCCAATGCGAAGAAACCAAGGAACCATTGTATCATTGCATTCTTTTTCCGAGACACATAGACGACATCGTATATATAAGTAGGACTATTTCATATAAGGATTAACTGTCATGTGAACTGTTTTTATGGAGATGTAACCGTGAGGTAAGTGGACATAACTTGTGTAAAACCCGAAGGGTTTTACATACAAGTTATGACCACTTACCTCACGGTTACATCTCCATAAAAATAGTCCACATGACAGTTAATCCTTATATTTATATACATTTAGCGAAAAAGCCACTTTTGTAAATGTATTTAAATCGAAAAGTGTATCGTGACAAAACAAGCCCAAAATATCCCATAGCACCCTTGGCAAAAGTTAACAGGAACAATTTCTCTTTATATTGAAACCCGATGATGTATTAAGTTAATCCTGCGCGAGTCCAAATGCGCCCAAAACATTAAGCGTTCATCTTTCCGAAACTGATGACGTGTCGATGCAATTATGAGGCTGCAGTTATGAGCTGTTGCGCGTTCACCGAGAAATAATTGCAACTAGCCACGTGGGCGCCGACCAATCGGAATGCTGGATTTAGTGATGATCACACTTAGTATGTAAATATATAACTATCACGTTGACTTTTACCCACATTTTCGAAGAAAAATAGGGGGTATCTCTTGAATGGCATTTTCCGTCTGCCCGAGTATACAGCTCAACCATGTGTGGTTATCAGTTCTGGATGACATTTAGCGTGAAGGTTCGTCATGATCACGACTGCGTTCAAAAGAGTTGTTTGCATTTTCCATTCTAGAGTTATCCTTCTTTGTTTATCTGTTTTTTTGTCATTCCGCGGAGATATATATGCCATGGGTTATATCATCTCAACGAAATATGTTGTGGAGGTTAGCCATCATGGCTGCTTTTAAAAGGGGTGCAAATGACATTGGTCGCGTCATCCATTCGAGCGTTATCCTTCTTTGTTTATCTGTTTTTATGTCATTCCGCGGAGATATATATGCCATGGGTTATATGATCTCAATGAAATATGTTGTGGAGGTTAGCCATCATGGCTGCTTTTAAAAGGGGTGCAAATGACATTGGTCGCGTCATCCATTCGAGAGTTATCCTTCTTTGTTTATCTGTTTTTTGTCATTCCGCGGAGATATATATGCCATGGGTTATATGATCTCAATGAAATATGTTGTGGAGGTTAGCCATCATGGCTGCTTTTAAAAGGGGTGCAAATGACATTGGTCGCGTCAACCATTCGAGAGTTATCCTTCTTTGTTTATCTGTTTTTTTGTCCTTCCGCGGAGATATATATGCCATGGGTTATATCATCTCAATGAAATATGATGTGGAGGTTAGCCATCATGGCTGCTTTAAAAAGGGGTGCAAATGACATTGGTCGCGTCATCCATTCGAGAGTTATCCTTCTTTGTTTATCTGTTTTTTTGTCATTCCGCGGAGATATATATGCCATGGGTTATATGATCTCAATGAAATATGTTGTGGAGGTTAGCCATCATGGCTGCTTTTAAAAGGGGTGCAAATGACATTGGTCGCGTCATCCATTCGAGAGTTATCCTTCTTTGTTTTTTGGTTTTTTTGTCCTTCCGCGGAGATATATATGCCATGGGTTATATGATCTCAATGAAATATGTTGTGGAGGTTAGCCACCGTGGCTGCTTTTAACCCTTACCCAACAGAACGGCCCTGTGCCAATGCATTCTCTTATATATGCGAGTCGACCATAGGTCGCCTCGCATATATAAGAGAATGCATTGGCTTAACACATTAAAAATTATAAAATTGTTAAAGAATGTAAGAAAAAATGGTAAAAAGTGTTAAAAAAGATTGTTTTTAGGCCAATGCATTCTCTTATATATGCGAGGCGACCTATTGTCGACTCGCATATATAAGAGAATGCATTGGCACAGGGCATAACTGTAACCATCACAATGTGGTCAATGAACCGGTTCCAATGAAATCCATATTTGTATGGTTTTATTGAGACAGACCCAAGATAATTTAGGCTGTTGCAGCTTTATTTGGCCGTTTTTGGCCGGTTTGTTGGGTAAAGGGTTAAAAGGGGTGCAAATGACATTGTTCGTCTCATCCATTCTAGAGTTACCCTTCTTTGTTTATCTGGAAATATTAGGGTTTTATTTGTTAGCTCAAAGTCAAGTATGATCTATTGGTATGGGTCGTACGTAGTCCATGCTTGTATGTGTACATGAGTCCGTCCGCCCGTAAACACATTTCCTTTAGCACACCCTATACAGGTCATATCTCTAATCCAATCATCGACAAATGTATGGATCTTCGGGGCGACCTCTAGATGGGAGCCATCGATTTTTTCCCCGAAATTCGTTTTAAAAATCATGACCACAGCAGCTATCTTGGATTTCAAATTTTAATCCACCGGCACACCGTGCACACCGCATTTATTGGAGAACTGTTTTGTAAATTTACAGGCATATATTTAGAATCACCTCCATAATGTGAACGATGTTCGATGAAACTCGGTCCACAATAGCCACAATCATGTCATGCCTGTTGATCAGTGAACAATTGGGCTGAGATAAGTTGTGGGTCATGAGCTCATAACCAAGTTAAAGTTGACCACCATATATGTTAACACTGTGGCATAATTCAAGTTCATTACTCTCTGCTTGGATAGACCACACTGCATATTAACTTTTGTTTTCATTGGGCTGGAATAGTTGTGACTGCTTTATTCTTCATTATAATATATTAATGGGCTATGGTGTAAAATATTATGCAATTAAACATGTAACTGAACATTATGATACAAATGAAACCTCCTCTCATAGAGCCGAGACAATAAGCTATTTGGTGATTGTATTTTTGTGTGAAATTATTAATTATTTTAGCAATTCTTGATACCGAAAGGGACAAAAAATAAAATAATATTTTCAGCCTCTCAAATGTATTAAAATCCATTGTTTTTGTTGTCTCTTCACAATAGCTCAGATTGTATATACAATGAAATGAGAAACTCAAGACTTTTTGTGAGATAGATCCAAAGAAATATTTTTTTTTGCAAATCTATTGCCATTTTGTGGCTGGATTTATGCAAAACGTGCGTTTCCCCCTTAACGTGCATGCGTTATTGTTCATATGTCAGCGATGTCGTTACTCACCGTTTAGGTGTCCAGGAAGGAGATAATAGTGAAGGCTGAATATCTAACAAAAGGAGTTCGTTACAACGTTTCCACGCACGTGGTGTTTTTGGTCACAGATACCATCTTTATGTCCCACAACCGTCCCTGCACAATAATCGGGACAATAAAGTCATCCTGCAAATAATATGGATTCCATTCTCGTATTTTATTGCTACCCTATTCCGGAAGTAGTAAGGTCCGAGTTAATATTAGCGATATGGATGTAACTGTTACGGACATAATAGAAGCACAAAGGCGCTATGTTTTTTATGGTTTACCAAATGGTTCACATGGGATGGATTGTGGGTTCTTTGCCCTGATGAAATCGGAACTGGCCTGGTTACCTTATATGATGCTCCGTCAGCTCATGTAGGTCGTGGGACCAGATTCCGATGTAGTTACAGGGGCGTTATGGCAGAGGGTTGGGGTATCTCAACCCACCATACTTTGGTAAAAAAAATTCAACAATTGGATGATGATAACCCGCCCGTTTGGCCCCCAGATCAGGAACGATAACTCTATCCGACCTATATGCAGTACATGGTGTTTGACCTATATTCTCCGCCCACGCATTGCATCATGGTCTATTTGTATGCCGGTTGTGCATGTCCGGACATGACCCGTTGGTTATATCCAATGGGATAATGTTAAAGTGACACTCGCATTGAAAACTTACAAAAAATTCAAAAATTCAAAAACTTCAAAAATTTCAAAAATTTCAAAAACTTCAAAAACGTCAAAAACTTCAAAAACGTCAAAAACTTCAAAAACTTCAAAAACTTCAAAAATCGCAAAAAATTTCAAAAAAGTTTAAAAACTTCAAAATACTCAAAAATTTCAAAAAACTTAAAAAACTTTTCAAAAAGAAACAAAAATGAAAAACAGAAAAAAATTCATAAATTAAAAAAATATGAAAAACTTAAAAAACTTCAACTTTTTCTAAAATTCAAAAATAATTTAAAATTAAATTAAAATTAACTGTCTTTTAATATATCTAACCCACTGCCACTTCTAAGGGTTCCACACTACACCTGAGGGGATATTGAGTGGTCTACACACGTCTCCTAAACCCTAGAATAAGATCCAGCCCATAAGAAACACCGCCTCCTGCAATGCCTGTCATTCGAATCTGACGCAATCCCTACTTCTGGCGCAATGCCTGAGTCATTCGAATCTGGCGCAATCCCTACTTCCGGCGCAACGCCTGAGTCATTGGAATCTGACGCAATCCCTCGCGAAACCTACCGGCTGACTCCACACCCATCGGCTAAACGTTGTATCACATGCTTATTATTTGATCATATCGTGGAAATTCAATGTTTTGTCATCACTCATGAGATATAACCCATATCCACTGAAAAAGGGTGGATATCCTCTATTTATTTATAATTTTTTCTTTGTTATCTTTTTTTTTATCCCTCTTTTTTATCTACCACTTCCTGTTTTTATTCGCTCTTCTTTTTCTTACAACTTCTAATCCCTCATAATCTTCGAATATCCACTTTCATCTCCAAGTTTTTGAAAAAATTCCTTGTTTAGTAGCACCTCCAGATGGGCTCTATAGAATTTGAACGAGGCATCCATCTTGGATATTACTCTTTCTATGACTAAATCCGTTAGCACGCTCTACAGATGTCATATAGGTAGCACGCTCTACAGATGTCATATAGGCCTCTTCACATCTTGTTTTCCATAATTTATTCATTCCTAATCGCTCCATTGACTGTAACAAATTAAATTACCCCCTCCCCCTGTATTTAGAATACATCCTTGATTATTAATATTTCCTCCTTTCATGGTGTGCATGTTCCTTGGGACATCTTTGCTAATGTGAAGCCACACCTATTATATATATATATATATACAACTTTAAAAGCCCGCGAAAATATTACTCATATTATAGACTTCCCTTTGAAGACCTTTGTATGTGACAATGATCCGTAATATTGTTTCTAAGTGACACTGGCCAGTGAAACTGATACTACGGGTATGAACTAGCCAACTTCACATCGTAACAATAATAAAAGGGACACTTCATCTATATCAGTCTCAAAACGTGTTGGTACACATCTGTGTGGAAACTAAAACCAATCACTCTTCGTCCGTCATCCGTACATAATTGTAATATAATTTTCTCAGAAACCACGGGATCCCTTTGGCTGAAATTTGGTCTCAACATGGGATAAGAAATTATCCATGGAAGACAACAGTGTCCGTGTGGGGGAGAAGCTTCGTAGTGTTTCGCTGTCGCCATGGTGTTTGTTTGGGTATAGGCATGGGTGGTGAGTGTGGTTCTCATATGGTATGAACTAGCCTTTACTGACTGAGGTAATTTAGTGCACATGTCATCACTTCACTGATAACCATTATATGGTCAAATCCCTACACTATCAAACGCAATGTTTCAATAATGGGTTTTCTTAAAATTTTGACTAAATATTGGTTATATTATACGCATCAGCGATCCTTCTTAATAACGCTCTGTATATTTTCAAACGCATTGCACTAAATGGGTTTGGAATAGCCATACAGGAAAGGAGAAACTGAGGTCCTGGGTAGGTCGACTGCATATAGCAGTATATATGGGGTACAGACATGGACAGCAATGGGTTCCTCGTGGCTTCTGGTCTACACATGACATATTAAAGTTAACCACACCCATCGGCGCGCCTTTATTGGGCTATGAAGCGCCATACAGGCTCGAATCATGGCCTTCGCCATGTGTTTCTATTTGAACCCACATTAGTAACTAAATAAAATCTTTCTCTCCAGGTTGTTTCACGCCATAACCTTGATTTGGAAAGCTTGAAGGGCTAATTAAGCTTCAATTTAAATCCCAACATTTTCTTATTTGAAGAACGTATCTGGTTAAACATGTCCACCATAGTAAGCTCATTTAATTCAAAGAGCTTCACACATAGTCCCACTAGTAATGATGTGTCGTTATTTACTACAGAAATGGTCATATAGAATACAATACAACACATTTTGGTCACATACCTTAAAGGTGCACGTCACTTTCGCAAGATATCGAACTGACCATGTATAGAGTGGAATGACATGTCGGGTATCAAATGTATAATCAGTTCCAGTATTTCGTCCATAAGGCAGTTTTGGTTGTAACATCATTGTGTATGACGGTTCATTCATATGATATCTTAGCGGTTGCACACGATACTGTCTGTTGTATTTTATGTCTTATATCATGTATATTAATTGCTCCATGGATGGTAGGAGTATGGCATTGGTGTCTGGTTCTTCGATGTATTCTAGTCATAGTTCATTCATATTATTACTCTAAAATCTCCATTAAATGGAGAAACTAAAGAGCCCATATTATGTAGACTAGTGTATAAATACTTACTTCATGCATTATTTTTATCAATTATATGTATTATAACTCCCATCAAGATAGGCTGTTATACAGAGGAAACAAAGCATGTACCAAGTGACAGTCTGTACCAAGTGACAGTCTCATGTCACGAAAGGCCTACTATGTGGACACATTTTCTTATCAAAACGCTCTATTATGTAGGGGGTTATCAACCATTGGTCTGGAAAAGGCATACGAGCGGAAGGCGTGTATACACATTTATTCGATGTACTCTTTAATCGTCGATTTCTCTTTATTGTCGTTAATTTATAGCATTATTAGTAGGAATCTAAACTCGCCGTTATATTGAGAAAATAATGCGTCAATACCAGTCAATACTGCTTTATTGGCGGTAAATGAAATTATTGAATCATGTATCGCAGCTAAACAAGCGAGACAACTGATCACAACACAAAAATTAGTAATATTTCTGAAGCCTTGAGTGGGTTGTAATACACAGTGTAAATTTTCATTATTGCTACCATTTAAGGAAACATGCCCCCGATAGGGCTACTATGCGAACACATGTCTATATTAATTTCACATATTCCTTACCGTTCATTCATATATACTCCAAGCTCTCTGTTAATACAGAGGCATCAAAACATTGGTCTGGAAGAGACCTACTATGTGGATGCGTGTATACATATTTACTTGATGTATTCTTTAATCGTTCATTTCTCTTTATTATCGTTCATTTATAGCATTATTAGAAGAAATTTAGTCTAAAATCTCCATTACATGGAGACAATAAAGAGCCCATATGGTGTAGACTAATGCATAAATACTTACTTCATGTATTCTTTTCACCAATTATATGTATTGTACATCCTATACATTTAGTCCGTTATACAGAGGAAACAAAGCATGTACTACGTGGCAGTTTCATATGACGATAAGACCTACTATGTGAACACATGTGCATATTAATTTCACATATTCTTCTCAAAACGCTCTATTTTATACGGGGGGTATCAAACATTGGTCTGGAAAAGGCATGCTATGTGGACGCGTGTATACATATTGACTTCATATATGCATTCATAGTTCATTTCTCTTAATTGTCGTTCATTTAATAGCATTATTAGTAGAAATATAGTCTAAAACCGTCGGTATATGGAGAATATATAGCGTCAATACTGTTTTATTGTTGGTAACTCAAATTATTGCATTATGTATCGCAACTAAACAAGCGAGATAACTCATAAATTCTTAATAGTTCTGATGTCTATGGCAGTTCACACAGTGTATATTTTCATTGTTGTTACCATTTTAGTGCATACATTACTGATTTCTGTGTAAGAACGCCGGTCTCCATTGTTGTTATGATTGTGCCTATAACTGTCCATATTCTTAAAGCAAGTACGGTACCTCTATGTGATATGATCTATAAAAATTTCCATTTTCACAGGTAAATCACGTATAAACGCTCTTTAATGTATAGTTAAACTGAGTTTTCACATGCAGGGCTATGTCTTTGTGGACTATATACGTGGTATACTTCAGTATATACACGAAGTGAATGTGTTCTAAGTATACGTATCTGATTTATGTATACGTCCGTGTTTCTTAAAGCAAATCCAATACATATTAGTGCGTTATATTATGATGTACATTAAGTGCCCTTTTCACTGTTAAATCAAGTAAAAAGGCCCTCTACTATAGTTAACTATTCAGTTCCACGTACGCTATAAGATCTATGGTGGTCCGGTGTGTCTTATCAATATGCCATTATATGCACGAATGTAATGTGTTCAAATATGTGGGTTATGATGTATACTTTAATGTTAAAGTATATAAGCACTCTTTAAGATATGCATATGCAGAATGTTGCCTCTTTACACTGACAGAAAAAAAAGGAATATATAATTTTGAGTACTACTCTTCATAAAACGTTAGAAAACCATAATCTAACAACGAATATCGAAGAACAATGTAATTACTTGATAAGCATTGTAAATATTTCGTCTGTTTTAAATAAAATGGAAATATTTCGTCTATTTGAAATACAGTTGGAAGCAACAATCAAGTATTTAAATGAAATTTGGACCAAAATCTTATAATTTGAGAAAACGTATATAATTTCTATCGAAGTCTTATAATAAAGGAAGGCTTTGTGCGAATCCATTCGGTCTAATGTGTGAATGTGTTCATCATCGCAAATATAATGATGCAGAAATGAATATTTCCTAGAATAATGTTAACATAGCTTGTATTTAACCGAAATAATATAGCATTTGAGTTAAAATGTTTCATATTAGGACCATAACGAACCAATGCATAAAAATACAATATTTTGTTTTTCATTCTCGATCAAAATAATGCAGGGTTGTCAATTATCAACAAAAAACAAATACTTTGAAACAAAAACGATGACATAAGAAGGAATATCCAAGAGCTAGTGTGAAAATAACCCTCACATTTATAAAAAAAAAACAATAAAATTAAAGTTTTCGAGTAAGTCCTTCAAATTTATTGAATGTTTTCGTCTATGTTGGATCAAATTTGACACAAAAATCAATTAGCTCACTAACAGTTCGCGCAATATCTCATATTTTGAGAAAACGTTTGCAATTTTAGACAACAATATTGCTAGTGAAGGTGAATATTTCATCCTGGAACTCATGAAATATGATAAAAATAGATGTAAAGACACTTCACGAGCCCTCATATATTTGAGTTATGAACATAAAGTCATCTCATAGTGCCATTGTACCCCATAATTTGGTCAGGAGAAATATGTATTTCATATTTGACCCTTCATCTGTGGTAAAAAATGAATTAAGGGACATGGGAGTGGTGTCCCTGGACATTAACCTAGAGCATAAATTGACTCAATTATGCAATTTTAGGCAACATTCTTGCCAGGGAAAGTGTATATTTCATGTTGGAACTCATCCAATGTGATAAACATGCATCATAAGACACTTAATGAGCTCTGATGACTTTGAGTTATGACAACAACGGCATCTCATACTAGATTGTAAGCCATAATTTGGTCAGGAAAAGTGTAAATTTCATATTTTATCCTACATGTGTTTTAACAATCAATGTAATTACACCCCATCGGTCGCCTAGACACAGCGTAAATGTTCTCAAGTTTTCAATTGTAGGCCACAATGTCGGCAGTGAAGGTAAACATTTCATGTTGGAACCCATGAAATGTGATAAAATGGATAAAAAGACACTTCCTGAGTCCTTATGACTGAGTTATGAACATAAAGGGAACTCATAGTGTATTGTAGGTCATAATTTGGTCAGGAAAATTGTAAATTTCATGTCTTAAGCTCCATGTGTTTTTAAAATATATGTAATTACAACCATTGGGTCCCTAGAGATCAATCCACAGTCCATGTGTAGTCCATATGCAATTTTAGGGAACAGTTTTGCTAGTGAAGGTGAACATTCCAGGCTGGAACTCATGAAATATGATAAAAATAGATGAAAAGACACTTTCTGAGGCCTTGGTCGGGAGAAATGTGTATTGTATTTTGACCCTTGATGCGTGGTAGCAATCAATGAAATTACACCCCATGGTATCCTCAGATATGAAGCAACATCATAAATGCACTCAGTTTTGGCAATTTAGACAACATTGTTGATGGGGAAGTTGTACATGTCATGTTGGAACTGGTGAAATGTGATAATAATTGATCAAAAGACACTCGATGAGCCCTGATGGGTTTCAATTATGGTCATAAAGGCATATGATAGTGTCATTATACAACGGGGAAATTTGGGAAGCGCCAACAAAGCGTATCTGCACGGTGTTATACGAATCAAAATGATCCTGATATAAGAAATGCAATCTAGATCATACTCAGTATCTTCGTATCGACTGAATATATCGTTATTCGATGGTGTTCCTGGCATACCTCCGTCTTTACTTTTCTTATGCTTTTGTAGATTGTAGTTCGACGATAATATCTTTCTGCACAAATGGCACCCGTGTATTGTCTCGAATCATGGGAAGAACTATCGTCCTTATACCAGCGAAAAGATGAGCAAATATGGTGTGGTATTATAAACTCGCCGCGTTCGTACCTCTATTTATCGTTTAGAGTAATTGTTCTTAGATAAAAAAAATAGGCGCGCGTGCGGCCCCCTCATCCCCACTGCCGCCGCGCCTATTTTTTTTATCTAAGAACAATTACTCTAAACGATAAATAGAGGTACGAACGCGGCGAGTTTATAATACCACACCATATTTGCTCATCTTTTCGCTGGTATAAGGACGATAGTTCTTCCCATGATTCGAGACAATACACGGGTGCCATTTGTGCAGAAAGATATTATCGTCGAACTACAATCTACAAAAGCATAAGAAAAGTAAAGACGGAGGTATGCCAGGAACACCATCGAATAACGATATATTCAGTCGATACGAAGATACTGAGTATGATCTAGATTGCATTTCTTATATCAGGATCATTTTGATTCGTATAACACCGTGCAGATACGCTTTGTTGGCGCTTCCCAAATTTCCCCGTTGTATAATGACACTATCATATGCCTTTATGACCATAATTGAAACCCATCAGGGCTCATCGAGTGTCTTTTGATCAATTATTATCACATTTCACCAGTTCCAACATGACATGTACAACTTCCCCATCAACAATGTTGTCTAAATTGCCAAAACTGAGTGCATTTATGATGTTGCTTCATATCTGAGGATACCATGGGGTGTAATTTCATTGATTGCTACCACGCATCAAGGGTCAAAATACAATACACATTTCTCCCGACCAAGGCCTCAGAAAGTGTCTTTTCATCTATTTTTATCATATTTCATGAGTTCCAGCCTGGAATGTTCACCTTCACTAGCAAAACTGTTCCCTAAAATTGCATATGGACTACACATGGACTGTGGATTGATCTCTAGGGACCCAATGGTTGTAATTACATATATTTTAAAAACACATGGAGCTTAAGACATGAAATTTACAATTTTCCTGACCAAATTATGACCTACAATACACTATGAGTTCCCTTTATGTTCATAACTCAGTCATAAGGACTCAGGAAGTGTCTTTTTATCCATTTTATCACATTTCATGGGTTCCAACATGAAATGTTTACCTTCACTGCCGACATTGTGGCCTACAATTGAAAACTTGAGAACATTTACGCTGTGTCTAGGCGACCGATGGGGTGTAATTACATTGATTGTTAAAACACATGTAGGATAAAATATGAAATTTACACTTTTCCTGACCAAATTATGGCTTACAATCTAGTATGAGATGCCGTTGTTGTCATAACTCAAAGTCATCAGAGCTCATTAAGTGTCTTATGATGCATGTTTATCACATTGGATGAGTTCCAACATGAAATATACACTTTCCCTGGCAAGAATGTTGCCTAAAATTGCATAATTGAGTCAATTTATGCTCTAGGTTAATGTCCAGGGACACCACTCCCATGTCCCTTAATTCATTTTTTACCACAGATGAAGGGTCAAATATGAAATACATATTTCTCCTGACCAAATTATGGGGTACAATGGCACTATGAGATGACTTTATGTTCATAACTCAAATATATGAGGGCTCGTGAAGTGTCTTTACATCTATTTTTATCATATTTCATGAGTTCCAGGATGAAATATTCACCTTCACTAGCAATATTGTTGTCTAAAATTGCAAACGTTTTCTCAAAATATGAGATATTGCGCGAACTGTTAGTGAGCTAATTGATTTTTGTGTCAAATTTGATCCAACATAGACGAAAACATTCAATAAATTTGAAGGACTTACTCGAAAACTTTAATTTTATTGTTTTTTTTTTATAAATGTGAGGGTTATTTTCACACTAGCTCTTGGATATTCCTTCTTATGTCATCGTTTTTGTTTCAAAGTATTTGTTTTTTGTTGATAATTGACAACCCTGCATTATTTTGATCGAGAATGAAAAACAAAATATTGTATTTTTATGCATTGGTTCGTTATGGTCCTAATATGAAACATTTTAACTCAAATGCTATATTATTTCGGTTAAATACAAGCTATGTTAACATTATTCTAGGAAATATTCATTTCTGCATCATTATATTTGCGATGATGAACACATTCACACATTAGACCGAATGGATTCGCACAAAGCCTTCCTTTATTATAAGACTTCGATAGAAATTATATACGTTTTCTCAAATTATAAGATTTTGGTCCAAATTTCATTTAAATACTTGATTGTTGCTTCCAACTGTATTTCAAATAGACGAAATATTTCCATTTTATTTAAAACAGACGAAATATTTACAATGCTTATCAAGTAATTACATTGTTCTTCGATATTCGTTGTTAGATTATGGTTTTCTAACGTTTTATGAAGAGTAGTACTCAAAATTATATATTCCTTTTTTTTCTGTCAGTGTAAAGAGGCAACATTCTGCATATGCATATCTTAAAGAGTGCTTATATACTTTAACATTAAAGTATACATCATAACCCACATATTTGAACACATTACATTCGTGCATATAATGGCATATTGATAAGACACACCGGACCACCATAGATCTTATAGCGTACGTGGAACTGAATAGTTAACTATAGTAGAGGGCCTTTTTACTTGATTTAACAGTGAAAAGGGCACTTAATGTACATCATAATATAACGCACTAATATGTATTGGATTTGCTTTAAGAAACACGGACGTATACATAAATCAGATACGTATACTTAGAACACATTCACTTCGTGTATATACTGAAGTATACCACGTATATAGTCCACAAAGACATAGCCCTGCATGTGAAAACTCAGTTTAACTATACATTAAAGAGCGTTTATACGTGATTTACCTGTGAAAATGGAAATTTTTATAGATCATATCACATAGAGGTACCGTACTTGCTTTAAGAATATGGACAGTTATAGGCACAATCATAACAACAATGGAGACCGGCGTTCTTACACAGAAATCAGTAATGTATGCACTAAAATGGTAACAACAATGAAAATATACACTGTGTGAACTGCCATAGACATCAGAACTATTAAGAATTTATGAGTTATCTCGCTTGTTTAGTTGCGATACATAATGCAATAATTTGAGTTACCAACAATAAAACAGTATTGACGCTATATATTCTCCATATACCGACGGTTTTAGACTATATTTCTACTAATAATGCTATTAAATGAACGACAATTAAGAGAAATGAACTATGAATGCATATATGAAGTCAATATGTATACACGCGTCCACATAGCATGCCTTTTCCAGACCAATGTTTGATACCCCCCGTATAAAATAGAGCGTTTTGAGAAGAATATGTGAAATTAATATGCACATGTGTTCACATAGTAGGTCTTATCGTCATATGAAACTGCCACGTAGTACATGCTTTGTTTCCTCTGTATAACGGACTAAATGTATAGGATGTACAATACATATAATTGGTGAAAAGAATACATGAAGTAAGTATTTATGCATTAGTCTACACCATATGGGCTCTTTATTGTCTCCATGTAATGGAGATTTTAGACTAAATTTCTTCTAATAATGCTATAAATGAACGATAATAAAGAGAAATGAACGATTAAAGAATACATCAAGTAAATATGTATACACGCATCCACATAGTAGGTCTCTTCCAGACCAATGTTTTGATGCCTCTGTATTAACAGAGAGCTTGGAGTATATATGAATGAACGGTAAGGAATATGTGAAATTAATATAGACATGTGTTCGCATAGTAGCCCTATCGGGGGCATGTTTCCTTAAATGGTAGCAATAATGAAAATTTACACTGTGTATTACAACCCACTCAAGGCTTCAGAAATATTACTAATTTTTGTGTTGTGATCAGTTGTCTCGCTTGTTTAGCTGCGATACATGATTCAATAATTTCATTTACCGCCAATAAAGCAGTATTGACTGGTATTGACGCATTATTTTCTCAATATAACGGCGAGTTTAGATTCCTACTAATAATGCTATAAATTAACGACAATAAAGAGAAATCGACGATTAAAGAGTACATCGAATAAATGTGTATACACGCCTTCCGCTCGTATGCCTTTTCCAGACCAATGGTTGATAACCCCCTACATAATAGAGCGTTTTGATAAGAAAATGTGTCCACATAGTAGGCCTTTCGTGACATGAGACTGTCACTTGGTACAGACTGTCACTTGGTACATGCTTTGTTTCCTCTGTATAACAGCCTATCTTGATGGGAGTTATAATACATATAATTGATAAAAATAATGCATGAAGTAAGTATTTATACACTAGTCTACATAATATGGGCTCTTTAGTTTCTCCATTTAATGGAGATTTTAGAGTAATAATATGAATGAACTATGACTAGAATACATCGAAGAACCAGACACCAATGCCATACTCCTACCATCCATGGAGCAATTAATATACATGATATAAGACATAAAATACAACAGACAGTATCGTGTGCAACCGCTAAGATATCATATGAATGAACCGTCATACACAATGATGTTACAACCAAAACTGCCTTATGGACGAAATACTGGAACTGATTATACATTTGATACCCGACATGTCATTCCACTCTATACATGGTCAGTTCGATATCTTGCGAAAGTGACGTGCACCTTTAAGGTATGTGACCAAAATGTGTTGTATTGTATTCTATATGACCATTTCTGTAGTAAATAACGACACATCATTACTAGTGGGACTATGTGTGAAGCTCTTTGAATTAAATGAGCTTACTATGGTGGACATGTTTAACCAGATACGTTCTTCAAATAAGAAAATGTTGGGATTTAAATTGAAGCTTAATTAGCCCTTCAAGCTTTCCAAATCAAGGTTATGGCGTGAAACAACCTGGAGAGAAAGATTTTATTTAGTTACTAATGTGGGTTCAAATAGAAACACATGGCGAAGGCCATGATTCGAGCCTGTATGGCGCTTCATAGCCCAATAAAGGCGCGCCGATGGGTGTGGTTAACTTTAATATGTCATGTGTAGACCAGAAGCCACGAGGAACCCATTGCTGTCCATGTCTGTACCCCATATATACTGCTATATGCAGTCGACCTACCCAGGACCTCAGTTTCTCCTTTCCTGTATGGCTATTCCAAACCCATTTAGTGCAATGCGTTTGAAAATATACAGAGCGTTATTAAGAAGGATCGCTGATGCGTATAATATAACCAATATTTAGTCAAAATTTTAAGAAAACCCATTATTGAAACATTGCGTTTGATAGTGTAGGGATTTGACCATATAATGGTTATCAGTGAAGTGATGACATGTGCACTAAATTACCTCAGTCAGTAAAGGCTAGTTCATACCATATGAGAACCACACTCACCACCCATGCCTATACCCAAACAAACACCATGGCGACAGCGAAACACTACGAAGCTTCTCCCCCACACGGACACTGTTGTCTTCCATGGATAATTTCTTATCCCATGTTGAGACCAAATTTCAGCCAAAGGGATCCCGTGGTTTCTGAGAAAATTATATTACAATTATGTACGGATGACGGACGAAGAGTGATTGGTTTTAGTTTCCACACAGATGTGTACCAACACGTTTTGAGACTGATATAGATGAAGTGTCCCTTTTATTATTGTTACGATGTGAAGTTGGCTAGTTCATACCCGTAGTATCAGTTTCACTGGCCAGTGTCACTTAGAAACAATATTACGGATCATTGTCACATACAAAGGTCTTCAAAGGGAAGTCTATAATATGAGTAATATTTTCGCGGGCTTTTAAAGTTGTATATATATATATATATAATAGGTGTGGCTTCACATTAGCAAAGATGTCCCAAGGAACATGCACACCATGAAAGGAGGAAATATTAATAATCAAGGATGTATTCTAAATACAGGGGGAGGGGGTAATTTAATTTGTTACAGTCAATGGAGCGATTAGGAATGAATAAATTATGGAAAACAAGATGTGAAGAGGCCTATATGACATCTGTAGAGCGTGCTACCTATATGACATCTGTAGAGCGTGCTAACGGATTTAGTCATAGAAAGAGTAATATCCAAGATGGATGCCTCGTTCAAATTCTATAGAGCCCATCTGGAGGTGCTACTAAACAAGGAATTTTTTCAAAAACTTGGAGATGAAAGTGGATATTCGAAGATTATGAGGGATTAGAAGTTGTAAGAAAAAGAAGAGCGAATAAAAACAGGAAGTGGTAGATAAAAAAGAGGGATAAAAAAAAGATAACAAAGAAAAAATTATAAATAAATAGAGGATATCCACCCTTTTTCAGTGGATATGGGTTATATCTCATGAGTGATGACAAAACATTGAATTTCCACGATATGATCAAATAATAAGCATGTGATACAACGTTTAGCCGATGGGTGTGGAGTCAGCCGGTAGGTTTCGCGAGGGATTGCGTCAGATTCCAATGACTCAGGCGTTGCGCCGGAAGTAGGGATTGCGCCAGATTCGAATGACTCAGGCATTGCGCCAGAAGTAGGGATTGCGTCAGATTCGAATGACAGGCATTGCAGGAGGCGGTGTTTCTTATGGGCTGGATCTTATTCTAGGGTTTAGGAGACGTGTGTAGACCACTCAATATCCCCTCAGGTGTAGTGTGGAACCCTTAGAAGTGGCAGTGGGTTAGATATATTAAAAGACAGTTAATTTTAATTTAATTTTAAATTATTTTTGAATTTTAGAAAAAGTTGAAGTTTTTTAAGTTTTTCATATTTTTTTAATTTATGAATTTTTTTCTGTTTTTCATTTTTGTTTCTTTTTGAAAAGTTTTTTAAGTTTTTTGAAATTTTTGAGTATTTTGAAGTTTTTAAACTTTTTTGAAATTTTTTGCGATTTTTGAAGTTTTTGAAGTTTTTGAAGTTTTTGACGTTTTTGAAGTTTTTGACGTTTTTGAAGTTTTTGAAATTTTTGAAATTTTTGAAGTTTTTGAATTTTTGAATTTTTTGTAAGTTTTCAATGCGAGTGTCACTTTAACATTATCCCATTGGATATAACCAACGGGTCATGTCCGGACATGCACAACCGGCATACAAATAGACCATGATGCAATGCGTGGGCGGAGAATATAGGTCAAACACCATGTACTGCATATAGGTCGGATAGAGTTATCGTTCCTGATCTGGGGGCCAAACGGGCGGGTTATCATCAATTGGAAGATTTATGCCTGAATCAAAAGTATAGTTAGACATCTCAGACCCAAAATATGTTGAGGTTGACGAGAAGGTGGCTTCTAACCAATAACATATGTCGTTTGGATACCAAGTTTCGACACCCCACCAGTTGGAAATGTCCAACCGTACTATAGGGGTGTCATGCAGATTGGAAAAGTCCAACCATACTACAATATATAATAGATTGGAATTGTCCGACTATTTGAAAAGTTTGCGTATCAATTGGAAGTTCCATGCCAGCCAAGCTCAATGCTGGCGGAATTGAAGGGGCCGAGAAATGACATTGGTGCCCTATTTAAACCACTCAGAGCTTGGTGGCCACCCTGCAAAACTCTTTGCTTGAGCTATATCGGTCAATGGGCCGAGAATGACATGGTGCCATATATCAACCCATATGGACATGGATCGGATGGGTGTGGGATGAGGCCATGGGTGCCACTCTACAAAACCCGTTGTTTGACCTAAGTGTAACAATGTTCCAATACGGAATGGATTATGGAAGTCAGCCACCTTCGTTGATAACCTTTAGGCTTTATCCGTACTTGCAAGCTCCATTGAGCGTCATTTTCCGACAAACATCGCGCCTATGGGCGTATTTTGGACACACTTATATATTTTGGAAACAAGAGACTATTAGTCACTACTAGTCTAAATGTTAATTTGGGGAGTTTAAAGGCACGGGCGGCGTTCGTTGCAGAAATATTTATATTTGTTCAAATCGCCATCAACAGAAGGAACACCAAAATTTATACAGTTCCGCTCATATGCCAAACATAATCAGCGCGTAAATAGTATATTGTCGTCAAGACGTGCGATGATGTACGTAAACAAGATCCTGCTCATGTTACAGAAGTTGTGCTTCTGTTTACATGACACAGCGCAATTATATTGGTTAAGCCCACACAAATAACATAAACGCTCTTTATTATTTCCATATCAGGAAAACAGTAACAAATAGCGCTCTTTATGTTTACCATATCCGGATCTAAACACAAGCCAGGAAACGTAACGTTTTTTGCTTTTGTTTACATAAAACAAAGGGGGGAATTGACAATAACATACTATTTGTGCCATATTTCTGATTGGCATAAGAACAAAGTCTGTCTATATTTTACTATTATTTCTGTTTATGGCGGTTTTTGACGGAGGTGAATATTTTAACAGCATACCAACCGCCATCGCCGCCCGTATCTTTAAATAGGAAATCATTATCAATGTATCATTAGTATCAATAAAACTTCAAAGTCGATATACATGTATGTGTACAAAAATAACAAAATAATGACATGATTTAGAATGAATGGCCCTGAACTCACGATTTTCTTTTCTGATTAATTAGTTATCAAATCACAATATTAACACAATATCAACGCAATATTAACACAATATTTTTTTAGGAAATTTACACACACAGGATATAATTTCAAACCAAGTGTCCATTTTATATGTTTTAACTTAAGTTTTTTTTTTTTTTAGTGAGTGTTTTGGGGTGGCTGACCCCGGGATTGTCGAAAGGTCCGAAGGGCCCTTTCCTTAATCCCTCATGTTATTGCCTTTATTAGAGAAATAAGAAAAAAATGAAAAAAAGAAGCAATTTTTGGATTTTACTTATTTCTTCTTTTTCTTCTTCTTGTGCCTCCTCGCCGGTGGTGGTGCGGACGAAGAGGCATCCGAGGGAGAGGTGTTGCTAACATTGTTGATGTTTCCCTGGTCAACTTATGTGATGTATGCTGCTTGCCTTGCACGTAATATCCTAATTTCCTCAATGTCAGCTATTGCGCTGTCACGATCCGGCCCTATGTCGAGATAATCCAAGTTCTTTTCCATCATCCTGATCAGCTAACAAGTACTAGCCGCAAACAGTCTTATAAGACTATAAGGCAGTACTTTAGTCGACGAACTAGAACTTAGGAAAACATTACTCACCAAAGACAAAACAAAAGCAGCTGGCCGGCGACGCGAAGTTGGTTCTGGTTCACCGGAATAAACCCCTCAATGGTCATGCCATCACTCCCCCAATTCAACGAACACTTCCCAATCAACATAAATAAATAGACTTATCTCATAAAACTCATAAAACGCTAGGTCGATCAAGTTACTAACACAGTTCAATCAAAAGGAAAGTAAGTATACAAGTAGACATCACATTATCGAGTCAACCCCACCAGGAGGACATGTAATTATGAATTATGTTTCAACAGGGCTCGATGAGACGTACTGCTCATCGACAGGATATCACAGTGAAATGGCCACACCCTCTCTGCAGTAAAGCAAGCCCTCAATAAAACCCACTGGTAATACTCAGCTTAAACAACCTATTGGGCATGTACTAACCCATGTATGCAATATCCGCAATATCGACCGTCTAACAAGACTAACATAATATTAAAACGTATGGTAGCGGGCTCCGCCCCTAGATGGCTCCTTGGGCGCTGATGAATGTCCTCGGGCGGCATAGATACCCTTTTTGTGGCCGTATTATAATCCATTGAGTAATTATCTCTTTCAAAATGACTAAACCTGCTAACTCTTTAATATAAAACTTACAGAATTACTCCGCACACCAAATACAATGTGTACAGGCCGGCACAACAATATTGCGAGCCTGCCTTTACGCGTTGTTAGTTGTTTGCCTGTGTGGTCGCAGTATAAGCTATCAATATAATCTCCCTCAAACTGACTCACAACCACATATACAGAATTACCCCGCACACCAAATACAATGTGTACAGGCCGGCACAACAATATTGCGAGCCTGCTTTTACGCGTTGTTAGTTGTTTGCATGTGTGGTCGCAGTATAAGCTATCAATATAATCTCCCTCAAACTGACTTACAACCACATATACAAATTTAAACACATGCTCTCAGCCACACCCGTACATACACGTAGACCCAATACTAGCAACAACCTTCAGAGACATATCACCAACAGTCTGGCCTCAGCTGCGTCCTCATCTGGGCAATAACACAACCAGGTCGACGGGCTCTGAGACTCACACAGGAGTGTAAGGCGGGCATTGCACCACCGAGAGTTGGGGAGCCCCGACCGACCTTAAGTCAACCGGCCGGCATTGCACACCCTTCCTAGAGTTGAGCCCGTAGTATAAGCCCTGAATCCAACAGACTAAGGCAACGGAGTTCATGCATGCACTAACATGGACACTAGTTCACAACAAACCACTAATAAAAAGATATCAACTAAGTTAAACAAACAGAACTCGTATTATAATTAAGGTAAGTCTTCTCGCTGGTCAGCTTTTGGAATGGGGGGGGCTTTGCTTCCTGCTAGGGTGGCATGTAACCTATACTCCACAAGCAAGCATCAAATGACTAGAAAACACTCACAACCAAACTCAACAAACGCTCTTCAGCGGCACTATATCACTCAACCGTGGGTTGTAGGAGAGGGCTTACAGCCCTTTCAAATATTCCCGGGGGAATCTTCCCAAACCCAAACTCCAAACTCTCTATCCTGATCAGCTCATCGGTGTAAATCGGTGGTGTACCCTCGGTGGGAGAAGCCGGCCTTTCCAGGTACTCCGGCGTCGGAGGGGCGTCGGTGTTCGATTCATCCGATGGAACTGGCCAGGTGGTGATTCCAGTTCCACAGCGAAGTTGGCGGCAGGAACGTCCCTGGTGGAATCCGCGTCCCTGTTTCCGCCTGCTTCAGTGACGACAGCAGGGACCTCCGGCAGATCAACGGAATCCCTGCTAGCTCGTCTGATGTCACCTGTCTCCATGCTGGCCGGGTCGCCTGGGCGTCTCTCAGACAACTCCGGCCTGCCGGTTGTGACACTGGATGGCTGAACCACACGGGGAGGGGTGACCGGCAGATCAACAGTCACCCCCTTCTTTTTCTTCCATTTCGCCCGTCTGGCGGCGTCCCTTCTCCTTCGAGTTGGTGTCTTTCTCTTTGGAGGCTCCTTCTTCATGTTCATGTCACGGCTGGTCTTGGCAATCCTGCTCCGGGTAGAAGATCTCTGGATACCAGCATCCTCCGTCCGGAATTCAACGCAAAGAACCAAATAGCACCTGTTAGATTGGAGATTCCAACTAACAGCGTCCACTATTTGAGATCTTTGCATTGCAGCCAACGCGGCGTCAGGGATTAGCTCCATTGTTCGTCGTCCTAAGCCTAATCCAAAACCGTCTCACTCGCCGGCATCAGCACGAGGGCGGTTGCTCCCAATTAAGGTTACAGACCACACGACTCACTCGTGCCGACGCTCTGTCAAAGGAGGAACTAATACAGTCAAGCAATTCTGACTGCCTCGCTCCACTCCCTGCCAAAAAGTGTCAGCTGTAGAGTGAGTGGTTTGGGTGGCTAGCCCGGGATTCTCGAAAGGGCCGAGAGGCACCTCTCCTTAATCCCTCATTTTTTGCCTTTATTATAAACACACACAAAAAAAACAAAAACATTTTTTGTTTCAATTATTTCTTCTTCTTTCTCTTTTTTTTTGGAGTTAGGCTTCTCCGCTGAAGATGGTAAGGATTCATGTTGTTGTCGTTGTTGTCGCATTTGTTGTATGACCGCTTCAGTTCTTTGGTCTTGTTCTAATCTGTACTGTTTAGATTCTTGTAGCATTTGTTGTGATTCCGCGACGGCTCTTTCAGATCTCATTATCATTTCTTGATATTCTTTTAGTTGTTCTTTTAACCAATCCTCAGCAGGAGGAGGGGTGTTGTTTCCTGCTCCTTTTCTGTGTTCGTGGTGGAGATGGAGGACACCGGGATGTGATGGTACTCCGGTGTCCTAGGTGGAAGGCTATCCAACTCCACGTCGAAGCTGGCGGCAGGAACAGCAGGGGTGGTGTCCTGCTCCCTTTCTCCACAAGCCTCGACGACGACAGCAGGGACCTCCGGCAGATCAACGGAGTCCCTGCTAGCTGGTTCGTTGTCGCCTGTCTCCATGCAGGTCGGGTCGTCTGTGCGTCTCTCAGACAACTCCGACCTACCGGCTGAACCACACGGGGAGGGGCGACCGGCAGATCAACGGTCACCCCTTATTCTTCCATTTCGCCCGTCTGCCGGCGTCCCTTCGTCTCCTTGATGGCGTCTTCTTCTTGGGCGGCCCCTTCTTCTTCCCACTCAGATGACAGGAGGCAGTCTTGGAGTTGGTGTCCCGGGCTTGCGATCTCTGGGTGCCAGCATCTTCAGTCCGGAACTCCAGGCAAAGTGTCAGGTAGCCCCTGCTAGACTGGAGACTCCAGTTAGCAATGTCCACTATCGAACACCTTTGCACTGCGGCCAACACGGCGTCTGGGATTAAATCCATAAGCCTAATCCAAAACCGTCTCACTGGCGTTAAGCACGGGGGCAGCTGCACCCGGAGGCGCGGCCACACGACTCACCCTTGCTCAACGCTCTGACAAAGAGGAACTAATGAGGTCGAAGCAATCACGACCTGTTCGCTCCACTCTCGGCCAGAGTTGTCAGCTGTGTTACGTTTTGGTCAGTGGTGTTACTCCCTTAGGTTGGTCGGAGCCAATCAGAAGAGATCTAGCAATGCGTGGATTTGTGATTGGCTCTTTAAAGCTCTTCTTTAACCCTTTCAGTGCCAAGTCCGATTTTTGTATCAACCCATATACCCTGTTCCAATGCATTCTATGGTCGACTCGCATATATAAGAGAATGCATTGGCCTAACAATTTTTCATCATTTGTTATTATTTTTTACAATTTTTTACAATATTAATTTTTTCTTATATTCTTTAACTCTTTCAGTGCCAGACTTATTTTGTAGGTTTAGTGCTAGGGAATCTTACGTTTTTCTTGGGCACCAAAATTATTACTATGAATACTTGGTGATAGTTTTGAGTTATATATAACATGCCCCAAAGGTTTTATCCAGTTTGTTTTTAAATTCGCTATAGCATGCTTAAGCATACCCAAAACAACTTCAACGATTTTTTTTTAGTGCCTAGGGCCGATGAGATCGGCCCGTGGCACTGAAAGAGTTAAATATCTGCGTTATTTCGTCAACATGCTCCTACCAAACGTAGAGGAAATGTTAGACCAGTATCTACTCATTTTTAAAAACACTTCTTCAAACATCTCTGTTATTTCGTACAATAATCCTAGTCTCAAGCCTAACCTCGCGTGCCACGTGTTATTGCGATTGAATATCAATCGCTATCTAATCGTGAACCCTGATTAAGTATTTTTCGCTATCTAATCGTGTGCGTATTGGCTGACGTATTACATGCGCATGCAGCTTTCGTACACATACCTGTTCTAGATATAGCGTGGGTTGCGCGTGGGATCTGCCGTACTCAGCAATGATCATTGGTTAAATAGCTGCTGGTGGGTGGATTATGATGTTGTGTTATGGTCATTTAGTAAAGATGTGTGATCTAAAATGTTTTGGCGAGGTGAGTCACGTGACCATAAAGAATCATAATCACACTCCCTCTACATTAATACAATTAGCGCCCGTACGAATCATAACGAATCGGTTTACACGAACATTTCCGAGGTTTACCAAGCAATAACTGCATCCCCCACTGCATAAAAAGCGACGAACCACCTATGTCACTTCAATCCGAGCATTCTCATATGGGTCGTGGTGAATATATAGATTGGCTTGGGGACAGGGTCCGCGCTGGACCGAAATTTACTTTTGCCAAATAATTTGCCAAATGAAAATATTTTTAGCCAAATTCTATTAGAATTTGCAAATGTTATCCCTGATAGTATCATTTTCTGCAACTTTGATTCAGTTATATATCTCGACACTCGCGGATTGAACGACGTTTGATATCGATAGGAAAGCATTTAGTTAATAATTATAATCGCATATCTATTGTGTTTTATCATACAACAATAAACCAATCACCGAGAAATAAAATGGTAGAAGAGTTGCTTCGTCAGAAGGGAACACCACAAGAGGATTAGCTATGTAAACACCACCACCGCACTAAATATTGTTAATCGATCCACCCATCGATAATAATGTTACCAGATTAACTGCATCTTAATGGAGGTGTTAATTTTTCCGAAACCATTAAAACATCACTAATATAATTCTATTGTAATAGTTTCCTAAAATTAATGGTATAGATTGACCGATATTTTTCGACTTTATTGAGGAATTAAAGTGACTTGCCAAAACTTTTGCCAAATGAAAATATGTTTTGCCCAATATGAATTATTTTTGCCATTGGCAAATTTGGCAAGTGGCAACACGAACCCTGCTTGGTGCCACCCTACAACACCCTTTATTTGACCTAAATCGGTCAAGGGACCGAGAAATGACATGTGTGCCCTTTTTAACCCACTCTGGACGCCGGTCATTTTAGATCGGGTGGGCGAGGGGGTGAATACATTGGCTTGGTGGCCACCCTGCAACACTCTTTGTTTGACCTAAATCGGTCAAGGGGCCTAGAAATGACATGGGTGCCATATATCAACACATGGATCGCGTGGGGTGTTGGAGGAGGCCATATGTGCCAACCTAGAAAACTCGTTGCTTGACCTAAGTATAACAATATTGATAATTATTGAGTTTAATTAGGATATCATTATGAATGTATCTTCAGAATCAATAAAAATTACAAGACAATATATGTGTACAAAAATAACAAGATAATGACAGGATTTAGACTGAAAGGCCATGAACTCACGATTTTCATTTCTGATCAATTAGTTATCAAATCACAATATCAACACAATATCAACACAATATTTTAATTAGGAAATTTACACGCACACAAATATAATTTCAACACAAAGTGTCCCTTTTATAGGGTTTAACTTAAGTTGAAACTAAATCTTCTGATCAAGTAGTCTCAGAAGAACATATTAATATATAAAATTGACATAATGACATAAACAATAGTATATGTACAGCATTGTAACCAATCAGCTGCAACTGAATTACATCATCACTTTACCCAGACAGTCTCATTATCTCTCTCTCTCTCTCTCTCTCTCTCTCTCTCTCTCTCTCTCTCTCTCTCTCTCTCTCTCTCTCTTTCTCTCTCTCTCTATCTCTCTCTCTCTCTCTCTCTCTCTCTCTCTCTCTCTATCTCTCTCACCCCCCCCCCCTTCCGTCTTCTTTCACTCTTTTTATATATATATATATATATATATATATATATATATATATCTTCCTGTCTATCATAACATCATCATTACTATTATTATTATTATTATTATATTTCCATTCCTTCCCGTCTGACCCCCCTCTACACTTAATGAAGAGTGGGCGCGAAAAAAAGGGAGCAAACTTAACAAACGCCATTGGGCTTGTTGTTTAATCCCTTTTCCAATCCAACAATCAATTATCCTATTCTGTTTTTATTGTCAACACTTTGTCAAATGTATATATGTTATTATGATTGGAATAAAATATGTTTACACTAATATATAAGATGTAAAATTGTCAGCTGTGTTACATTTTGGTCACTTGTGTTACTCCCTTGGGTATCACCACTGACTGAGTAACATCACTGACTTCTTGAATGTTTTCTGAACTATCCCCTTGGTAATAAATATGAATGATTTTCTAACTATTCTATATTTAACAAAACAACATTGTTTGTTAATAAAATGTAATATTTCAGACATAAAATGTATACACATGGCTACTTGGGTATGAACACCACTGACATGTGAACTTCAATAAAATTAAAACTCAGATTTTGTTGTTATTTTTGGCACATGTACGGGAAGTTTTTCAATGACATCTTCTACTCTTCTTTCAAAGCATTATGGGATAGAATGATCGAATGAGAGTCACTCAATTCTGACCATGTCTTGAATAGGGTGGTGTCCCTTGTTATTCCTTGTAACATCACTGATTATTTAATAGATACCAACTATCTAATCAGCAACATATTGGGAAATTGCATCTTTTGGAGTATTTACAGTGCTATTTATGAAGCAATTGTAAGGTGCTAGTTTAATATGAATAACTGACGTCGTATTCAAGCTAAAATTGTTAGAACTTTGGAGTACAGTTAAATTTGAATTATAAGTCTTGCACAGGTAACACCACTGCCATATTAGAGATTTGGTTGATTTTTATTCTGACTAATCACGTGAGTCGTGACCACAACTTATTAACTTTACATATTATGTCTGGGCATGGTCAAACTATATCAGATCACATTTGGTGTAGTGACTATGCCTCTTATTGGTAACGAGCGCTGATTTACATATGCAATACATACTTAATAGAAGCACCCATATGGTTACAAGCAACTAATTATATAGAGTTACGCTTCTTGAATTTGTGTAGGGAAACTCGAGTCAGCATTAAAAAAAACCTGGCTGCTGATTGGTTGATTATCATTGAGGGAAATATCCCTAAGCGGGAACATAAAATCATAGCCTGCGTAATATGGCGATCATGTATGTTTGGATGTCCAGGAAGAGTCTGGTGGGATCCCGATGTTATGGAAGGGGTCTGGGTATTTTTATGCTGCTGATTTTTGTGCAGTAAATGGTAGTTGTGGAAATGCAAGATTATCGTTTGAAAACAATACCGAAAAGGGCGCGTTTGACGTCACAGACTGGTGCAGCGGGTGACGTTCTAAGGGAAAATTGATCACTTGAAGTTCAAATAGGCTTAACCCATAGCCGGCGGGACTTCTAGTTAACACTGTCGCCTATGGGAAATAATTAGGTGTTTGTAACCATGTGCGTGGAATTTGCGGTTAGCTCACTGGTTGGCTGACATTGCCTTATAATATGTTTTCAAAGTAGTGGTATTCTCTGCATGATATTTGTTCGAGACTAACTTTCTAGATACTGTGGGTTCATACATACTGCGTGGGATCTGCCTTACTTAGCAGTGGACCGCCAATTATCATTGGTTAACTTACTGCTGCATGGTGGCTACAAGAGTGAAAGACAAATTCTGTCACAACGCCGCGTGTATATTTGTCGGAACACGACAGTGAGATTGGTATGCCCCGTCATCGATACCATGAGTATCGGCATCAAGTCATAAAATTATCGGTTCCACTGTTATGATTACGAGGTAAAATAGATTCCATGTTGAGTTAACATTCGAACAGCGACATATATAGGAATTTCAACGACAAACCGGAAATAGCATTTATGACAGGCCAAGTATTACCATCGTAGCCAGTGTGTGGGAATTTTACTTCTATATAATCTGATAATCCGGTAAATTATTTTTGCATGACATGATAACGGAATTTCAATAAGCCAGAATGCATGGAATTATCCCGATCCTCACATCTTCGGGTGATCAATAAATTAACGATATTTGAATGTGACCAATATATACTGGTATGTTGCTGGGGTTGTCCTTCATGGTTCTCGTTTAGGACGTCATTATACCAAGTATATCGCGGTGAATGATATATCATTTTGAAGACAGATTAATCGCGGACATGTCAGATGATTAATCACATTCAGGGGTTCACGCGTATGCCCGGGCTAAAAACGATACGGGACTCGATCCAAAAACAGCATCAACCCAACCGATATCACAAGCTGTCTAACAAGGGAAATGTGATCTGATTTATATATATGGGAAAGTTTGCCAATTGCTTTCCGGGTTCGTACAATGGAGTAAATTCCTCAAAAATAATAATTTCTGGCATGGAACACAAGAAGTAACGATTCGCCACACAGTGTGTGGTAGTTTCATACGGAATGGTGACTAATTATTTAATGTAGAAACTGAAGTGCACACCCTTGTGGTATAAATATTAGTTACATTTCCAGAATTGTCAACACTCTCCGTGATAATGAACAATAGCCGTTTGTCGTAATGCTTATAATACTGAAAATAAACACACATCTCTTCAATAGATTAGCACCCCATCTCATAATATTGAAGAGACGGTATATCGTACATTTTATGTAAGACTAATTTCTATGCTGCTACCAAACCGGTTTCTTGGTAAAAAAAAAAATCCAAACTCCTTTAGTCGGCCATTTATAAATGGAATATGCTACCACACAATGCACAATATTAGTTTTCAGTATGTTGTTGTTTGAATATATCTTAAACCCCTGTCACACTCAGGCCGGCGCTTGCATTGCGCTGAAAAGGTACCAAAATATGAGTAACACGCAGGAGGAGCGCGGAAAACTGTCCAAAATTGTTAATAATAATCATACATTTAATTACACGCATTAGACATGGAATTAGTTTCAATGCGTTGGACAATTATTACCCCGATGAGCCTGAACATTCAGTAATCCATCTACTGCTCCCCGGGGACAGGGGGGAGGTACAGTCACAATGTGACTAGCATACTGACAAGATCTTTCACTGCTCATAATCGGGTACGCTTGGGTGGAGCGAAACAGACACAGTACGAGTGACCTTGCTCGAAATTCGAACAGCGTGGGATCTCACAATTGCCCGCTAATCGATTTTTGGACAAGCCACTGTTGTTGTGGAACTCACTTTGGCCAGCTGGAGGCGCGAACGCATGCCGATGCGTTGACAGCAACACAAGTCCGACGCGCTAAGGGTATATTCTCATTGCACACGCGCGTGCGATTAATCGCAGCGTTTTTTAAGGTCGATCGGCTCTATATGTGTGTTCGATGGCATTCCTTCCTCCCACTTCTAAGAGTTCCCCCAATAGGGGTGGGGGTCTGACGAACACATTCATACACAGGTCTAGGGTAGGTTGGAGGATGATAAAGTACTTTCGGTTGGGGGTGACCACACACAGGCCTATATATGCTGACACATTAACTTTAATTTTCCTCAGTTATATTTACTCAGGTATAAGTTGAGTATAACGAGCCATGCCATCAAAATGACATAAGTTTTGAGGACACAATTATATCTAGCTAATTATTAATTAGAAATAGAGGGTTCAATTCCATGTAGTTGGGCATAAATATGCATATTTTATTCCAGCTTGAAACGTATATAACACTATATAGTACGATCACAACCCAGATTACAGAAGTTTTATGTATATAACTGTTATTATCACTCAAGATTATCAAAAGTGTACGATTCAAGTGGTTGAATTAGATCTTTCAACATTTTACCTTATAGTTAGCTAGGTCTGGCAAAAATCGTCTTTCTGAATAAAGCTCATTTAAAACATTTGTACTCAAACATATGATATCCAGTAAAAATTATGGGGAAAGAGGGAATGAGACCCCAATTTGTTGGGAGAAAAACAAATAGATTTGCATGTAGGGAGGATGGTAGACCCATGGTTGGGAGGGATTTTTATGTTCAACCTTGTGTATGAACGTTTTATTTTTCGGACCCCCTCCCCCATCACCGAGTGCTCATTTGTATAGCCGCTGGCAACAGCGACAACGCGGTACTATAATTGACGAACCACCATTCAAATAGAATAAGTGATGGGACTCAGAATTCGACCTTAAGAGTCACACACTCATCGTTTCAGGTCGAATTCTGTCGCCAGGACGCTGTTCGCATGCATGAGCAATTGATTTCAATTTGATCGCCATTGGCGGCTTATCATCAGTGATCGCACATGCTAAACGGCACATTACTATCAATCTATATATTCACAATCTTCGGTACATTAACTTTAATTTTCCTCAGTTAGATTTACTCAGGTATAAGTTGAGTATAACTAGCCATGCCATCAAAATGACATAAGTTTTGAGGACAAAATTTATATCTAGCTAATTATAATTAAAAATAGAGGGTTCAATTCCATGTAGTATTGGGCATAAATATGCATATTTTATTCCAGCTTGAAACGAAAATAACACTATATAGTACGACCACAACCCAGATTACAGGAGTTTTATGCATATTATTGTTATTATCACTCAATATTATCAAAAGTGTACGATTAAAGTGGTTGAATTAGATCTTTCAAAATTTTACGTTATAGTTAGCTATAGGTCTGACAAAATCGTCTTTCTGAATAAAGCTCATTTAAAACAGAGGGGATGAGACCCCAGTTTGTTGATGGAAAAACAAATAGATTTGCATGCAGGGAGGATGGTAGACCCATGGTTGGGAGGGATTTTTATGTTAACCCTGTGTATGAACGTTTTTTTCTCTTCAGCCCCCCCCCCTCCACCATCACCGAGTGCTCATTTGTATAGCCGCTGGCAACAGTGACAACGCGGTACTATAATTGACGAACCACTATTCAATTATAATAAGTGGTGGGACTCAGAATTCGACCTTAAGAGTCACACACGCATCGTTTAAGGTCTCATTCTGTCGCCAGGACGCTGTTCGCATGAGCGATTGATTTCAATTTGATCGTCATCATTCGGCGGCTTATATTATCATCAATGATCGCACATGCTAAACGGCACATTACTATCATGCACTCTATATATTCACAATGTTGGGTACAGTTTTGCGCGAGACAGACGGGTAAAATAATTCGATTGAATTCTACAAAAATCACCACGGATGCTAGCTATACGTAGGAAACTTCTTTCCAAGCCATTTCCTTCCCGTACATTTATTATTTTATCGCCCATCAGTTATGAGAATGACTGTACCCGGATAGTATATGTGACCGAGTGAACCATGCCATTCTCTGTAACGGCTATCTCAATGACGAGGTTGATTGCAATAATGATTGGTCACGAATAGGACGTGGCTGATTGAGGAAGATAATTGATCACGAATCGCTCTGCGTTAATATGTTTACACGCACCTTAAAAAACGCTACGATTAATCGCACGCGCGTGTGCAATGAGAATAGACCCTAACCACCGGACCACGGAGCTCCACTACACAAAGTATGCTCCTATTGCGTTCCTACTTTATCAAATCTCACGCTCTCGCTGTGCTTTATCTAGTCCTTGGTGCGCTCAAGTTGCTGTTATGTGTTGCTAGTACGTTCTCAATAAGTTTGCAAAACGTTCTCTGTGCGGGCGCGGAGAGTATAAATAGCGTCTCCTGCGTTCTCCAGTCTAAGGGTCTATTCTCATTGCACACGCGCGTGCGATTAATCGCAGCGTTTTTTTAAGGTGCGTGTTAACATAACGCAGAGCGATTCGTGATCAATTACCTTCCTCAAACAACCACATCCTATTCGTGACCAATCATCTTATGCAATCAACCTCGTCATCGAGATAGCCGTTACAGAGAATGGCATGGTTCACTCGGTCACATATACTATCCGGGTACAGTCATTCTCATAACTGATGGGCGATAAAATAATAAATGAAGTACGGAAAGGAAATGGCTTGGAAATAAGTTTCCAACGTATAGCTAGCATCAGTGGTGAATTTTGTAGAATTCAATCAAATTATATTACCTGTCAGTCTCGCGCAAAACTGTACCCAAGATTGTGAATATATAGATTGATAGCAATGTGCCGTTTAGCATGTGCGATCACTGATGATAAGCTGCCGATGACGATCAAATTGAAATCAATCGCTCATGCGAACAGCATCCTGGCGACAGAATAAGACCTGAAACGATGCGGGTGTGACTCTTAAGGTCGAATTCTGAGTCCCATCACTTATTCTATTTTGAATGGTGGTTCGTCAATTATAGTACCGCGTTTTCACTGTTGCCAGCGGCTATACAAATGAGCACTCGATTATGGGGAGGGGGTCTGAAAAAAAAACGTTCTTACACAGGGTTGAACATAAAAATCCCTGAATCCTCACAACCATGGGTCTACCATCCTCCCTACATGCAAATCTATTTGTTCTTCCTCCAATAAATTGGGGTCTCATCCCCTCTTTCCCCATAATTTTTACTGGATATCATATGTTTGAGTACAACTGTTTTAAATGAGCTTTATTCAGAAAGACGAATTTTGTCAGACCTAGCTAACTATAAAGTAAAATTTTGAAAGATCTAATTCAACCACTTGAATCGTACACCTTTGATAATCTTGAGAGATAATAACAAATATGCATATTTATGCCCAACTACATGGAATTGAACCCTCTATTTCTAAGTATAATAGCTAGATATAAATTGTGACCTCAAAACTTATGTCATTTTGATGGCATGGCTCGTCATACTCAACTTATACCTGAGTAAATCTAACTGAGGAACATTAAAGTTAATGTGTCAGCATGTATATATATATATGTGTGGTCACCCCCAACCAAAAGTACTTTATCATCCTCCAACCTACCCTAGCCCTGTGTATGAATGCGTTCGTCAGACCCCAACCCATGCATATTGGGGGAACTCTTAGCATTGGGAGGAAGGAATGCAATCGAACACACATATAGAGCCGCTCGACCTTAAAAAACGCTGCGATTAATCGCACGCGCGTGTGCAATGAGAATAGACCCTAAACCACTGTCACACTCCGCTGCGATCAGGACGGCGCTTGCATTGCGCTGAAAAATTATCAAAGCGCCAAGCAAAGCGCACTAAGGTATCCAAGAACTGGCTAGGACGGGAGTTAAAGACATATTATGTACTTGTTCGGGTGCATGAAACTGATAAGTTAGTATTCAAGAACTATGCCAATTGGAGGAATGCAACATTCTACTAACACCGCCGAAAATCTTAAGCAAATCGACCGTACCACTCCATAGAAAACATCGTCTGAACTACGCTCAATAGTAAATATTTACTACTCGATTCGGGACGCATCTATCGGCAATAAACTAACGAAAACGATTTCACCATCGAGAGTCACTGCATTTAATTAATACATACGATGACAGGGTATGTGTTGTCAATTTAGATATAATATTTGTAAAAAATAACTACTTTGAACAAGATTATTCTCCATTTCTATTTGATCACCCTACTGGACTGTTTCACATCACTTTAAAACAATTTAGGCGTGTTTTGTGTTTATGTGGCTTGATTTGTAATAGACACTGATTCGCTTTGGTTCACTAATTCAACATTAACGTCTCTTTTTTCAGGACGTCACAGATTACATGAACACAAGCCCATACACCGTGTATGATGTTACACCTGTACAACAGGTATTCCACCTTTTTAGGAGCATGGGACTTCGCCATCTACCTGTAATCACACATACGGGCCAGGTGAGTTTTTTCTTGAAGCGACATACAAAACCTTCAAACATCAAATTAACCATATAATAATAACATTCATTGGAACAAAATAGGACAAAATATATATGATATATACTTGTACACGAATTGCGTAATTCATATTCATCGGAAAGACGCATTGGGGTATAACAAAATTTATCAAAACAATTCAAATGAGTCCCATCAGACATCTTGGATTTCAGCCCAATTTTTATTGGAGAATTGTTTTGAATTTTACTGCCATTTTTATAATCACCTCCAGATAATTATGATTATTATATTTTCAGTAACTTTTTCTGCCATAATAATAATCGTATCCCCACTCCCGGAAGTGCCACGATGTTATCCTACTCACATAGGTTTATCCCACTCCCAGAGGTTTATCCTACTCCCAGCGATGACGGACTATTTATCCCAACCTCGCACGTTCCGAATGACGTAATTCGAAGTGCACGTTTTGGGTTACTCCCCTTACACCAAAATAATTGTCTCAGTTCCAGTGCATAGTCAGATAACACAAAATACACCACCAAATACACAGACCACAAATGTGTTATCGACATCAAATTCCAGCTCAGTGAATTTGCAGGATCAACACCAACTGGGAAACATTTTTGGTTACGCTACACTTCGGAATCCAAAGATCGAAATCGTGATAAACAATTGTTCCCACCAAGAAAATGAAAACAGTGTTGAAATCCACTTCAGTATCTTCAAGCAGTTCCACTTCAAATTCCACTGATATTCGAGTGCATATTCCAAATGAAAGTGAGCAGTGATATCTCATAGAACTAGGAAGGCTTATCCACACAATGACATTCCAAACAGTTACTAATTTAATCAATAAAGTTTGTTGTTTGTTTGAAAAATTCCTCCGAAAAATCCCCTTTGAAGTTGGTGGCAATAGGAGAAATCAGTCAATGAAATGACGTCACGTTCCTTATACGGGGTAAAATACTATGGCGCGCGCGGCTATAGTAAAAAATTCATGAATGAGTGACGTAATCGATTTACCTTATTTGGGTTGTTATCTTATCATTGCGCGTAATTTAACGAAAAACATTTAGGTCAATATTCAGAATCGGAACATCTCATCAATTCATTTTATTAGAGTTTTGTCGTGACAAACTGTTGTGGAAAATATAATAAACACAATAGTTAACTGTCATCAGCGACGAACGAAGTTTCTCCTCTCGTGAGATGCGAGGATTATTTTTCACTCGGCTAACGCCTCGTGAAAAATAATCCTGCGCATCTCACTCGAGGAGAAACTTCGTTCCTCGCTGATGACAGTTAACTATTGTATATGTATTCGAATTTGAAATTGTTTCGATGTAAATATGGCCGACGATATCCATCTTGGATTTCACATTTGAATTCATCCATTGGCACATTCTACAGAACACACACTCGTCCGATCATACCAATCTTCATATGGATCTTCGAGGTGAACTCTAGATGGGAGCTTACCATTTTTTTCTCCGAATTATGTGTAAAAACATGGCTACCAGCGGCCATCTTTGATTTTACTCTTTATATGACTAAAACGTTTAGCACATCCTATATGGCACGCCTCACATCCGATCATGACCAAACTGCATATGGATCTTCTGTGTAACCTTTAGATGGATGTCATATAATTGTTCCGAATTTCGTTGAAAAACATTGCCGCCAGCGGCCATCTTTGATTTTACTCTTTGTATGACTAAATCCTTCGGCGCACACTAAGGCCACCTCCCTCATCCGATCATCACCAAACTTCATATGATCTTCGACAGGGTGACCTCTAGATAGGAGCCATCAATTTTTGTCCGAAATGTGTTTTAAAACATGGCTGTCATCTTGGATTTCAAATTTGAATCCATCAGCACACACTGCAGCCCGCATTTACTGGAGAATTATATACATGAATGTATGTTTTATTTAGAATCATCTCTAGATGGTAGCTATCGAATTTGAACAAATTTCGATGATACTATGGCCGCTGGTGGCCATCTTGGATTATTACTCTTCGCATGACTTTAGGCACACTCCACGGACGGGAGATATCAACTTTCTTTGAATTTCATTGGAAAACAGGGTCTCCAGTGGCCACCTTGGATTTTATTATATATATACATCTCTTCGTGTTGACATCTATTATTACTAGACATTTCTACTTTCGCATTCCTAATCGCTCCATTGAATGTAACACATGAAATTACCCGCCCCCCCCCAACCCACCTTTTTTCAATTTGAGCTACACATTCATTTGCCAAAGGACGATTAATAACGATCTTTGTATTGTCATATATAGTAGGGCCAATTGGGTACCACGTGCTGCCCCCCACCCAGGACCTAACTAATCCACAACACTCGTTTTCTTCCTTTATGGTGTGTCCCTAACTTTTAAAGATGGTCTTACAACAACATGATTTTTATAAATCTCTCTCTCTCTCTCTCTCTCTTTATTAATAATTGCGCTGAACGCAACCCCCCCCCCCCCCCCCCCCCCCCCCCAGCGAACTCGCATCTTCGGGACCTGCTACGTCGACACCACATGTCACATCATGTATAATTTATGTTTAGCGTAATGTCAATGACTATCTACCGAAATATCAATGCCGTAATCACCCTCATTGTATTATCCCTGTGGGTCCCTACGAGGATAAGAACTATGCTACGGCTACGCCCCTTCCCCACCATGCTCAAACTTGTTTGACCCCCCCCCCCCCCAATTTTGTGTATCTTTCGCCGCCCCTGTACATTTCTTTTTAATATTTATCAACGATCCTTCCAAACTTATTGTATATCTGTACTTTAATTTTGCGTATCACGTATAACGTTAGCATCATTGGCATCAGTATGAAATTTCGACGCTGTGAGAGCTTGTACATAATTGATATTATAGTGTTATCTATCCCCATTTAACCTTGAACGCATCAGAAAAGTGGTACCCCAGGTGTCGGTGCTGTCCATGGTGTCTGTTTTCGAAATTTTGGAACAATTTATCCTAGAATTTTGTACAATAAATTGGCAAATATATCTTTTATCCGATCAATGGGCGTTGGAATTTTAAGAACGGTTCAGGTGTTTGTGAATTATCCCCGTTAGAAGTGAGGAGGTATACAATTCTGTGATCTCCCTTGTAAGGTATGATATCTATATATAGCTATGCCTGTTTTTTAAATGGCGCGCTCGGCTTAAATTTATATATTTTTTAATTTATATTTTTACTCGTTTTTAACAATATGCCCCTTTGATCAAGAGAATCTTCCATGAAGCGCAAAACGAAGACGTGAGTACATGGCGTGAGTACATGGCGTGAGTACATGTCAATTAACTTTCTTTTATAGTTGGTGGGGATGATCACTCGACATGATTTGACACACGAACATTTAGAAGCACGACTGAAACAGCACGGACGTGGGGCGGTGGAACTCACATCTAGCTATATACATTGAAGACTCGGAGAATGGCAACAACATAATTAGTTTTATATGAAACATTTGGAGAACGACCACAGCATAGCTAGCTAATTGTATATGGAACATGCTGAGAGCGAGCTCACCATAGCTAGTTTTATATGTAACATTCGGAGAAGGGCCATACCATGGCTAGTTTTATATGGCACATTCGGAAGCGACCACACCGCAGCTAGTTTTATATTGAACATTCGGAGAACGACCACACCATAGCTATAGTTTTATATGGAACATTCGGAGAACGACCACATCATAGCTAGTTTTATATGGAACATTCTGAGAACGACCACACCATAGCTAGCTAGCTTTATATGGAATAATCGGAGAATGACCACATCATGTAGCTAATATTATATTGAACATTCAGAGAGCGACCAGACCATAGCTAGTTTTATATGGAACATTCGGAGAAGTGCCACACAGTTTTGTATGGAACATTCGGAGAACGACCACACCATAGCTAGTTTTATATGGAACATTCGAAGAACGACCACACCATACCTAGTTTTATATGGAACATTCGGAGAACGACCACATCATAGCTAGTTTTATATGGGACATTCGGAGAACGACCACACCATAGCTAATTTTATATGGAACATTCGCAGAACGACCACGCAATAGCTAGTTTTATATTGAACATTCGGAGAACAGCCATACTGTTGCTAGCTATATATGCTAGTTATGACCATTTGGGTGAAAACTGCATCTTTGCCAACGTTGGATCTCTGTTTCTCAGTCCCCGTAGACCATGTTAGAATTGTATTTGGTGTCACACAAATAATGATAAGTTAATCTTCATCCGAAGCTGTCGGCCGTCAAGCCTTTATCGTCAGTACTATACATATCCCGGAGTATCCCGGATTAAACAATACCCAAATTTTACTATGCCTGTAAATAGCATGAAATTATCTTGCAAGAATCCATCATACATGTATTTGAAGTAAACTGTTAGTAGCACCGTTACATGTGGAAATACAGCAATTGTACTTCTCGTGCATTGTACTTCACTATGCGATTTAGGGTACGTTCATACACTGGCAAGTTTGCACGGTATGATTTGCAGGCATTTTGTCGTAGAAAACGATATGGTGCCAAAATATGAACGGAAACAAGCACATAAAGTGCATTTGTGCCACATTTAACTACGTGTGAAGTAAAATCTCTGTAGTTCCACCAGGCGCGTAGCTAGGATCCCCAAATAGGGGGGGGGCTAATCATTATATGGGGGGGGTCCAAGCACGATATGCCGAAGGCATATCCCGAAGGCCGCAGGCCTGAGATGGGGGAGGGTCCGGGAGGGGGGTGTCCCCCCTCCCGATAATGGATTTTTTTTTGTTAATGTTAAGTGCTCTGAGAGCGAATTTGGCGCCTCTTTATGCATTGCTGGTGTCTTTTCTATCAGAGGAATCAAAAGAACTTTTCAACATCCATATGACACCCCAATAACGAATTCAGGGTATCTAATTCTGCTAGATCATATAATCCACGGTAGTTTCAATCCAAACTCCAGGCGTGTTACCACTATACAATAAGGATACTATATCAAAGAATTTCTTACATACATCACCCCCCCCCCCCCCCGGCGTCATCGGATTTATTCATGGATGAAGCCGGCTAATCGTTTTACGAGTCTACCCTCTCATGGTGCTCGGTTTACGGGCGAGTCCCTCGCAACAACTATGGTATGAATTCACTTGTCGAAGTGACTTCTTACCATATTTGTTGAGGCGGACATACTAGTATGAACGAGGAATACCATAGTCACCATATGATGCTTTATACGTCTTAGATATGTGGAATGATCTCAGCCAGAACACATTAAGTTATTCTGGTCTATTGACGGAAACATGATCATGGTTAGTCGTGATCATTTAGTCGAGGTTGAAATAGACTTAAAGCCGCAAACGCCAGAACATTCAGCATGTTCCCCCTCAATACTCCAATTTTCTTGGTAGTGATATAAAAAACAAAACACTTTGTATGGACAATAATGACCAAACTCATGTATTAAGATATATATAAACGAAGTTATAACGAACTCATTTCGAGAATAAAAATGTCGGCTGCACCTATATAATGCGCACGAGTGTAGACTATAAACGATATCTGATCCTACGGAGGATAACATAGGTTTTGATATGCGATCTTTATCTGTTTTTAGTGATTTTATATGAAGGGTAATAGCTCTATAAATAATGTTCTTGACGAAATAACGGCGATTTGTATGAGAAATTTCAACACCACAATAGATCAACTCTGGAGAAATATAAGTCAAATTCTTCCCTTGGGTGGGTGGGTATGGTGGTATGTCCGTTATTTCGTCAACAAAAAAAAAACCTTCAAATATCTCCGTTATTTAGTTACTAAAAATATTTTCTTATTTTAGATCACATATCAAAATGAGAGGATATGGTGACCCCCTTTTCATGGGATTACCATATTCTCTCATTTTGATATATGATCCTGTATGATCCTACCTTTATTGAGCTACGAGTGACTCCTGAGACGAGGATCTCATATTATATGATACCCTATCGGCCTATACTATATACGGAGGATCACATATTGTTTCATATCTACACCGTGCGCATGGCCTGAAATGTCACAGTCCTTAATAAGACGACCAAAACTGGCTGAGCGTGAATTGGCGGATGCACTTGATAACGATGGCTGAGTATTCAGAAGACAAGTCGACGCGGCTTCAGCTTAAACTCGTCAACGATGGCATCGTGATCAAGGGTGTCAGCCAATTCATGATCAAACGAAAGCAGTGATAAACTCGATAACCGCGTTGTTAACATGCTTGCGCGTGTTTTGGTCTTGATGCGATTCATTGTGGAAAACATCCTCTCAACGCTGCAACTAGTCATTGGGAGGGTAACCATGTATGTGTATAAAGAACGGAAACTAGGGAATGTATCTGGACCAAGTATAGGAATAATCCCCAAAAGACAGTTGAACTCATCACCACGAGCAATTCGCCTGTCGATGAACTTTTGAAGTGTTGGTATTTCTGTATCGTCAAGTTCCACATTCGCTCGTTTGCAAATATCCGCGAGGAGACCAACTTGCAACTTGGGGGAGGGTCCGGGAGGGGGTGTCCTCCTCCCGATAATGGATTTTTTGTTAATGTTAAGTGCTCTGAGAGCGAATTTGGCGCCTCTTTATGCATTGCTGGTGTCTTTTCTATCAGAGGAATCAAAAGAACTTTTCAACATCCATATGACACCCCAATAACGAATTCAGGGTATCTAATTCTGCTAGATCATATAATCCACGGTAGTTTCAATCCAAACTCCAGGCGTGTTACCACTATACAATAAGGATACTATATCAAAGAATTTCTTACATACATCACCCCCCCCCCCCCCCGGCCGTCATCGGATTTATTCATGGATGAAGCCGGCTAATCGTTTTACGAGTCTACCCTCTCATGGTGCTCGGTTTACGGGCGAGTCCCTCGCAACAACTATGGTATGAATTCACTTGTCGAAGTGACTTCTTACCATATTTGTTGAGGCGGACATACTAGTATGAACGAGGAATACCATAGTCACCATATGATGCTTTATACGTCTTAGATATGTGGAATGATCTCAGCCAGAACACATTAAGTTATTCTGGTCTATTGACGGAAACATGATCATGGTTAGTCGTGATCATTTAGTCGAGGTTGAAATAGACTTAAAGCCGCAAACGCCAGAACATTCAGCATGTTCCCCCTCAATACTCCAATTTTCTTGGTAGTGATATAAAAAACAAAACACTTTGTATGGACAATAATGACCAAACTCATGTATTAAGATATATATAAACGAAGTTATAACGAACTCATTTCGAGAATAAAAATGTCGGCTGCACCTATATAATGCGCACGAGTGTAGACTATAAACGATATCTGATCCTACGGAGGATAACATAGGTTTTGATATGCGATCTTTATCTGTTTTTAGTGATTTTATATGAAGGGTAATAGCTCTATAAATAATGTTCTTGACGAAATAACGGCGATTTGTATGAGAAATTTCAACACCACAATAGATCAACTCTGGAGAAATATAAGTCAAATTCTTCCCTTGGGTGGGAGGGTATGGTGGTATGTCCGTTATTTCGTCAAAAAAAACAACCTTCAAATATCTCCGTTATTTAGTTACTAAAAATATTTTCTTATTTTAGATCACATATCAAAATGAGAGGATATGGTGACCCCCTTTTCATGGGATTACCATATTCTCTCATTTTGATATATGATCCTGTATGATCCTACCTTTATTGAGCTACGAGTGACTCCTGAGACGAGGATCTCATATTATATGATACCCTATCGGCCTATACTATATACGGAGGATCACATATTGTTTCATATCTACACCGTGCGCATGGCCTGAAATGTCACAGTCCTTAATAAGACGACCAAAACTGGCTGAGCGTGAATTGGCGGATGCACTTGATAACGATGGCTGAGTATTCAGAAGACAAGTCGACGCGGCTTCAGCTTAAACTCGTCAACGATGGCATCGTGATCAAGGGTGTCAGCCAATTCATGATCAAACGAAAGCAGTGATAAACTCGATAACCGCGTTGTTAACATGCTTGCGCGTGTTTTGGTCTTGATGCGATTCATTGTGGAAAACATCCTCTCAACGCTGCAACTAGTCATTGGGAGGGTAACCATGTATGTGTATAAAGAACGGAAACTAGGGAATGTATCTGGACCGAGTATAGGAATAATCCCCAAAAGACAGTTGAACTCATCACCACGAGCAATTCGCCTGTCGATGAACTTTTGAAGTGTTGGTATTTCTGTATCGTCAAGTTCCACATTCGCTCGTTTGCAAATATCCGCGAGGAGACCAACTTGCAACTTGGGGGAGGGTCCGGGAGGGGGTGTCCCCCTCCTGATAATGGATTTTTTTTTTAATGTTAAGTGCTCTGAGAGCGAATTTGGCGCCTCTTTATGCATTGCTGGTGTCTTTTCTATCAGAGGAATCAAAAGAACTTTTCAACATCCATATGACACCCCAATAACGAATTCAGGGTATCTAATTCTGCTAGATCATATAATCCACGGTAGTTTCAATCCAAACTCCAGGCGTGTTACCACTATACAATAAGGATACTATATCAAAGAATTTCTTACATACATCACCCCCCCCCCCCCCGGCGTCATCGGATTTATTCATGGATGAAGCCGGCTAATCGTTTTACGAGTCTACCCTCTCATGGTGCTCGGTTTACGGGCGAGTCCCTCGCAACAACTATGGTATGAATTCACTTGTCGAAGTGACTTCTTACCATATTTGTTGAGGCGGACATACTAGTATGAACGAGGAATACCATAGTCACCATATGATGCTTTATACGTCTTAGATATGTGGAATGATCTCAGCCAGAACACATTAAGTTATTCTGGTCTATTGACGGAAACATGATCATGGTTAGTCGTGATCATTTAGTCGAGGTTGAAATAGACTTAAAGCCGCAAACGCCAGAACATTCAGCATGTTCCCCCTCAATACTCCAATTTTCCTGGTAGTGATATAAAAAACAAAACACTTTGTATGGACAATAATGACCAAACTCATGTATTAAGATATATATAAACGAAGTTATAACGAACTCATTTCGAGAATAAAAATGTCGGCTGCACCTATATAATGCGCACGAGTGTAGACTATAAACGATATCTGATCCTACGGAGGATAACATAGGTTTTGATATGCGATCTTTATCTGTTTTTAGTGATTTTATATGAAGGGTAATAGCTCTATAAATAATGTTCTTGACGAAATAACGGCGATTTGTATGAGAAATTTCAACACCACAATAGATCAACTCTGGAGAAATATAAGTCAAATTCTTCCCTTGGGTGGGTGGGTATGGTGGTATGTCCGTTATTTCGTCAAAAAAAAAACCTTCAAATATCTCCGTTATTTAGTTACTAAAAATATTTTCTTATTTTAGATCACATATCAAAATGAGAGGATATGGTGACCCCCTTTTCATGGGATTACCATATTCTCTCATTTTGATATATGATCCTGTATGATCCTACCTTTATTGAGCTACGAGTGACTCCTGAGACGAGGATCTCATATTATATGATACCCTATCGGCCTATACTATATACGGAGGATCACATATTGTTTCATATCTACACCGTGCGCATGGCCTGAAATGTCACAGTCCTTAATAAGACGACCAAAACTGGCTGAGCGTGAATTGGCGGATGCACTTGATAACGATGGCTGAGTATTCAGAAGACAAGTCGACGCGGCTTCAGCTTAAACTCGTCAACGATGGCATCGTGATCAAGGGTGTCAGCCAATTCATGATCAAACGAAAGCAGTGATAAACTCGATAACCGCGTTGTTAACATGCTTGCGCGTGTTTTGGTCTTGATGCGATTCATTGTGGAAAACATCCTCTCAACGCTGCAACTAGTCATTGGGAGGGTAACCATGTATGTGTATAAAGAACGGAAACTAGGGAATGTATCTGGACCAAGTATAGGAATAATCCCCAAAAGACAGTTGAACTCATCACCACGAGCAATTCGCCTGTCGATGAACTTTTGAAGTGTTGGTATTTCTGTATCGTCAAGTTCCACATTCGCTCGTTTGCAAATATCCGCGAGGAGACCAACTTGCAGAAAAGAGGGAGATCCTGGTCTTAGAGCCATTGTACTTTTCATCAATCCTGTTTGTACTTCACCGAATCTATTTTCGATCTCTGAGATAATAGTCTCCAGAGCACAAACCCATTGTCTCTTCAGTTTCTTGTCAAAATCAGAGATGCGATGACCACACCCTTCTAACATTACAGATTGGTCGAAATGAGACGGAATGTTTATCTTCCTTTTGCTTGCTGTTGGGTCCTTTTCGATGCTGTATTTAGTGCATAATTCGTCAGACAGATTTTTAGTCTTCTTAAAGCCAACGTTCTCATCGTTTTTGAACGAAACAAGTGTTTCTTTTGCAATACATATCAAGTCAATCGTTGTATCAACTGTGTTTGTGACTTTCTGAAGGCTTTTCGTCGCTTGATCAGTGCATTGGAAGATCCTATTAAATGCGACCAACAGGAACATAAATTCAGCGCTGCGGATTTGTGCAGATAGACCGTGTGCTTTAATGCGTGTTTCTGTTTGTGTGTCGTCCTTAAAAAAGTCCAGAGCCTCCGTAATAACACAAAAGAGCCTAAGGACTCGATCGGCCGCGACGGATCTCGATGACCACCTGGTATCACATGAATGCGCCAATTCAATTGGTGCTGAACCTGGCCGAAGTTCCTTCTGTAGGGAAACGAATTTCGCGTGCCTTTTAGAACCAGTAAAAAATGTGTCCAATTCATCCAGCACATCAAACAGTTGTTTCAACTCGACGTCACATTGGCAGGCAGCCGGCATGACCAGGTTTAGTCGGTGACTATGGCAATGGGTATATATTGCGTTCGTGTAAGTTTTTTTCATAGACGCCTGTACACCATTTTTGCGACCCGACATGACATTTGTCCCATCGAATGATAACCCGACACATTTCTGAGGATCAAGAGTGAATATTGCAAGTGTTTGTAGAATTTTCTCGGTTAACGAATCGGCACACAGACTTTCAGTTTCAACAAACCCCACGGCCCGTTCTTTTAGTGTTCCATCGTAATAATAACGAAGAGATATTCCAAGGATCTCCCTCTTCGATGCGTCTTTGCACTCATCTGCCATGATAGCATAATATTCGGCTTCTAACACCTCCTTCTTAATTCTGTTTAGAAGCACATTGGCTGCACAGTTTAGCAGATCGTTTTGAATGTCAGGACTTGTCATTTTGGCATTGTTTGGAAGGCTATCATATTTCTGCTTTAGTTCAGGTGAGAATTTGAAGATTAGTTGCAGTAGCTCAAGAAAATTCCCCTGATTGGCACTATCAGCGCTCTCGCGGTGGCCTCTTAAAGGTATATCCTGTTGGGCACAGAATATTACTAAGTCCAGTATGCATTTTAGGACCTCTCTGTTTCTCTCGACGAACATCGAATGGGAACCAACAGGATCTATCTGATTGACAATCGTGCCGCGACCGGAGTGAATACTGGACCGCATCTCTCTGAGGACCACAGCTGCGTCCTTGTGTGCATTGGAAGAGTTGTGTTTTTCTAATTTATCGCCAATCTTTTTCCAATTTCGAAAACCAACGTCTACAAATGCCTTCTCTTTCTCTTGTGGGGCAAAGAAGCGACACGGTTGACAAAAGACAGCATCTTTGCTGATGCTGTACTCAATCCACGAATACTTGGTGTACCATGATTTTGTGAAACATCTGTATTTGTCTGTTAACCGCGATGTTGGAAATGAACCCAGTACTGGTTGGCGTGGGGGTTCGGTTGGCGAAGTAGAAATATCATGGATATCGATATCAATGTTAGTAGTTGGAGTAGGCCTATCGGCTTCGGGGCTCTCACTTCTCTCAATATCAATATTATCAATAATATCATCGCTGGTAATCGATCCATTGATACTGGCTACAACGTTATTGGCATCGCGCTCAGTTGATGTGTCGGAATTGTGGTTCGTGACCTTTGAAAGAAAATTGTTTATGGTTGGTTGCCCAACAGGCCGCGGCTTCTTCTTCGGAGGAGGTTTTGTGCTCCTGACTTTACTATTCAATTTCAAACAAACCGTGCTAAATACTTGTTTACCCTTGACCTTCTAAAAATAACAGTATTTGCAATTTACGGAAAAGGCAAAGGATACGACGTAAACAAAATTCCGGTCGACGTCATAAACCAAATTCCGGCCGCGCCGTGCACACTGGAACGTAGATCAAGTTCCGACATACCTGCCGACGTCAAACACAAATTTACTATATTGAATATTGTATATTCGCGCTTGTATAAATAGCAGATGATGGCGTTTAAATATACATTTATATTGGTCAGTCGATGGCTATGATAATTAGATATGAAAGACTATTTTTTGGAATTTTGTTGGGGGGCACTGGAAATTTTGGGGGGGGGGCACATGCCCCCCCCCCCCACCCCCAGGCCCCCCCCCCCCCGTAGCTACGCGCCTGAGTTCCACTAGTAACGATGCTACCGGAATTTGCCTGTAAAAATTATGCAATAATCTCGCAAGAATAAATCATACAGATATTTGAAGGCAAATTCCAATAGCACTGTTACAAGTGGAATTAGATAAATGTTACTTCTCATGTCTTTCGCTTAGGTAAAGATGCATGTTATGTGCACGGTTCCGTTCATATTCTGGTACCATGTGTACATTGTCTACACACTTTACTTACATGTGCAGTTTTACCCGCGTGTAACAGCTGAGCGTAAGGCAGAATGGGTCAGGTTAGTATGAATCGGGTGGCTGGTTCGATTAGTAGGAATCGGGTGGCTGGTTCGATTGTGTTAAGGACCAGTCTAATGCGTGACAAGGACCAGTCTAGAGCGCGAAATTTGGTAACAACTGTCTAAGTTTCTACTTCATGGAAATACAAGTACATTTTAATAGAAGATTTTCGTCTCGAAGTTGATATAATTTTTTAGTAAATGAACATTGCTATCTAGCTGTCGTCTGTCATTGTTTTTACGACTCTCGTGTCTGTTTATTTGCGCGCACTCAATGTCTCTTGTTGAATAGACTGGTTCTTGGTCCAAAACTAACTGCAAAAATCTGAAAATGTATAGTTAAAACAGATTTACGGAGGCATGGCATCAAAAGTGCTTGCTTCGGTGAGCATGAACGAATGCTCAGGTGTTATGGAAATGGCCATGTATTGATGGAAATTGCACATTGAGATGTCCCTCAACTCAGATCAAGCTTGAAACATTAGTCCCGATTCTCGCCCGCCATATCAAATCCAGTCGTAAGTCGGGATTTTTTTACCCTGTGCCAATGCATTCTCTTGTGTATGCGAGTCGACCATAGGTCGCCTCGCATATATAAGAGAATGCATTGGCCTAACAATTTTTTATCATTTTTTTAAAATGTTTCTTACAATTTTTAGGACATAAAATAAAAAACATCCATTACCCTGCAGGGAGCCCCACACATATATAGAAGCATATAGAAGAGTCTTGTCTGCTCATGTTTGTCTGGGGCTCTGTATGGGAGAAATTATAAAATTGTTAAAGAATACAAGAACATATTATTAAAATTGTAAAAAATTGTTAGGCTAATGCATTCTCTTATATATGCGAGGCGACCTATGGTCGACTCGCATATGTAAGAGAATGCATTGGCACAGGGTAAAACAATCCCGACTTACGACTGGATTTGATATGGCGGGTCACATATCGTGATTCGATGAGTGACAGTTTAGATACACGAAGATTTGTGTCCGTGTTCCAATTTATGAACACATCAACAGCTTGGCAACACCACAACCGATCTAAATGAAATACACACATTTCGGAAACGTCTGTTTCGTCATCACTGAGGTATCTGCATATTTTGGTCAGCAGAATGCGCTATCGATATTACCAACTATTCCGGCCGAATATTGATGGCATGTCATAGAATTCTGTACACACATTCATTTTTCGCCGACACAGCCATCATAAGGCGTGTGTACGATAGACTCGGACAACACACATTCCTGATTACTAAGCAACCAACGTACGCGATGACGTTGTGCGTATATTGTACTTACCAAACAACCAAAGTAAAGGGTTAAGCCGTGCACCTCAAAAAGTTATTAAACTTCAGCGAAAAGTGTCCTTTGTGGAACCCAGCGCGAGATACTATAGAAGGGGTCACTCTCACCAAAAAATGTGCTGAAGGGTACACAGGTTTTGAAAAATGTGCTGAATGGTACACAGTGTTTGTGATCGGCACTAATGCGGTTACTTAAACTGTGTTTCTGAAAGTCTAGCGCCTATCAGCAGTTCTTTTTCAGTTCATTTTAATTTTCTTTGGAACATATAAAATTATTCTCTAACAGAAATTATGGCAGACCTGAAAACTAAAAGTCATTTAGCACGATATTTCAAAACCTGTGTACCCTTCAGCACATTTTCAAAACCTGCATGTATACCCTTCAGCACTTTTTTTTGTGAGAGTGACTCCTTCAGCGATACTATATGTGCAGTGCATTAATTTATGTCCATATTAATTAGATGTTGTTTGGTTTAAACAGATTATGCGATAAGAGGGAGATATGTGTGCATTTGAGACATTGTATACGTGTTGATGATTTGGAAATAAAAGGACCTCGTTGTAAGTATGATGGATATAAGAGCCATGTATTCGTAGTAAGTATGATGGATATAAGAGCCATGTATTCGTAGTAAGTATGATGGATATAAGAGCCATGTATTTGTAGTAAGTATGATGGATATAAGAGCCATGTATTTGTAGTAAGTATGATGGATATAAGAGCCATGTATTTGTAGTAAGTATGATGGATATAAGAGCCATGTATTCGTAGTAAGTATGATGGATATAAGAGCCATGTATTCGTAGTAAGTATGATGGATATAAGAGCCATGTATTTGTAGTAAGTATGATGGATATAAGAGCCATGTATTCGTAGTAAGTATGATGGATATAAGAGCCATGTATTCGTAGTAAGTATGATGGATATAAGAGCCATGTATTCGTAGTAAGTATGATGGATATAAGAGCCATGTATTTGTAGTAAGTATGATGGATATAAGAGCCATGTATTTGTAGTTAGTATGATGGATATAAGAGCCATGTATTCGTAGTAAGTATGATGGATATAAGAGCCATGTATTTGTAGTAAGTATGATGGATATAAGAGCCATGTATTCGTAGTAAGTATGATGGATATAAGAGCCATGTATTTGTAGTAAGTATGATGGATATAAGAGCCATGTATTCGTAGTAAGTATGATGGATATAAGAGCCATGTATTCGTAGTAAGTATGATGGATATAAGAGCCATGTATTTGTAGTAAGTATGATGGATATAAGAGCCATGTATTCGTAGTAAGTATGATGGATATAAGAGCCATGTATTTGTAGTAAGTATGATGGATATAAGAGCCATGTATTCGTAGTAAGTATGATGGATATAAGAGCCATGTATTTGTAGTAAGTATGATGGATATAAGAGCCATGTATTCGTAGTAAGTATGATGGATATAAGAGCCATGTATTCGTAGTAAGTATGATGGATATAAGAGCCATGTATTCGTAGTAAGTATGATGGATATAAGAGCCATGTATTCGTCGTAAGTATGATGGATATAAGAGCCATGTATTTGTAGTAAGTATGATGGATATAAGAGCCATGTATTTGTAGTAAGTATGATGGATATAAGAGCCATGTATTTGTAGTAAGTATGATGGATATAAGAGCCATGTATTCGTAGTAAGTATGATGGATATAAGAGCCATGTATTCGTAGTAAGTATGATGGATATAAGAGCCATGTATTTGTAGTAAGTATGATGGATATAAGAGCCATGTATTCGCAGTAAGTATGATGGATATAAGAGCCATGTATTTCCTGCACATTTGACTATGATTGGTTGATAACGATTATAATGATCTGACATATGGATTGTACAACATTCGATCAGATTGATTTGTGTATATTTAATTCCATGGAATGTTGTTGCTGTTATTGCTAACGTGCATTAACACTGAATCCCTGACGCTATAAACTAATCTTCAGCAGGATATAAATAAGTATATCTTCCGTAATATTGATCAAAATATCAAGATATTTCAACCCATTTCTGTCACAGAATATATTTTTCAATGTAACCTATGATTTGATTATTATGAGAAATTAAAACATGGCCATGACGTCATTCCTTTGTTCATGGAGTCCAGTTTATAGGATAATGCATGGTTATTGTCGCGTACATTATGTTCCGAACAACGATCCATCATTTTAATAACGAACGCTCAATATCCAAATTAATTAAGTTATTTCACAGTAAACGATTTAGTTTTAAACGACTCACATGTATCATACCATAATATATGCATGGAGATATATATATGTAGGACATTTTTTAAATCTATCGCAGAAGGAGCTCAGTGTCAGTACGTCTTGTTCAGTCAACGGTTGGAAAAGCAATGTGGCACTGCCAGTCCATTATGTTAACAATGGGTTAATGCGTCAAGCCATCAGCAATGAGCGATGGATATGGCCAAACACATGGTACAACTCAGGTGTATTGACCCCAATCTTGGGTTCATCCATTCTGAACAGTGGTTACGCTTCAGAATAAATTGACTCGGCCATGTTTTAAGTCGGATAATAACTTCAAACTGTACATTATTTTTTAGCGAATGGAATGATCTCGGCCTGCATGAGTTCATAATCCCTTTAATAGTATCCTTGTTTCCAGGGTTGTATCAAAACTACTAAAACAAAAAAGTCTCTTTCAGCCTCAAATATTGGACAGTGAAATAGGAAATGTGCAACCGTTTCAATGACACTACATATACAATACCGTGGTTTTCTTTCAACTGCTTGTAGTTTATGGATCTGCAATCAAAACGTAGCAGAGAGTGGAGAATTAGGCTTTTCCTTGTATAATAGATGTGGACTTGTTCTCCAGAGACGTGGCGACAGGGGGTCTCAAACCTCCCCAACATTGTTCAAAACGTAGTTCAACAGTTGGCCTGACACCCTTGTTTGATTCGCCAACCTGTAATTAGTGAAGAATTTGAGTTTTTTAGCAGCATATTTTTCGACTTATGGTCAACAGTTTGGTCTGAAATGGCTATCAATTGGAATTTTCCAAATTCAGGGGGTTGTCTGCATGGTTGGAAATTTCCAACCCTTAGAAAGTTTGAGATGCCTGTGGATAGTTTCAACCGAAGGGATGCAAATAAAATTTTGTGAAGATAGAAGTTCGGCCTGGTTAAAGGGGCGTGCAGTTGGAAATTAAGTATTGCTTTCCCCTCCTCCAACTGAGATCCTCGTCTCATTCGTGCACTCGGTCTCCCTGCATCCAGTGGGGCAACACTCTGACAAAAATGCAACGCAGTGTTCTTTCCCCATCGCTACTCTGTTCTCACCACCATTAGCACATACAGAATGTAAATGTCACACATTTGTTTATCCACGGCTGTTGTCGCTTATCACAATTCGTTCTCATTTATGCTGAAAACTTAACTAAACTGGCCGTAATCAATTGGAAATCGTCGGATAAGATCACATTTGTGTCGGGAATTGTCCGATATAGCAGCGCAGAATAGTCCTTCTAACGACTCCTACGTCGAATTGGTCAGAAGTATAAATAGATTTAAGCATCTGAAAGAAGACAAGAGATGTTGTTTGAACAACTGGCGTCATTAGCGTGAACGGTATTCATGAGCACGGTGTTTATCGAGCCTGCGTTTAGTGTGCCTGTCATTTGCAGAATGAGGTCCCCAGAGTGTGAATTTAGTGATGCGATCCCGCACAGCGGGCTAGCATCACCAAATCCACCCTCTGGGGACCTCATGCTGCATGGCCTCATTTGCTATGAGAGACATATAAACTCAGACTGAAGTTCCCAAATGGTGAATATTGTGATGTACGCCCACTGGCAACTTCGATTATGCAATGTGTCGTCTGCCAATTTGGGGATATAGAGAAACTAAACTAAAAAAGGAATAGAATCTATGTGAAGAAGTTTCTATAGAAATTTGATAATAAAGAAACTTTCCAAAGAAGATGCGGCCTAAGCAGAATGAGGTCCCCCAGAGGGTGAATTTAGTTATGCTAGCCCGCTAAATAGCGTCACTAAATGCACCCTCTGGGGACCTCATTCTGAAAATGACAGCCACACTAAACTCAGGCTTGGTGTTTATCAGAACGCCTGAATGGGGAGATCTGATACACTGACGTCGTTGGTAGTATCTTTATTGATTGGCTATATTCAGAAAGTTGTTGAGAAATCTTCGGTTGCATTCCGTGGACAGCTGCTCCGGCAAATTTGAATAAGAACTAACATGTCCTTGTCTTGTTTGTCACGGATAGTTTGATCGTATTTCAACTGACGTGAGAGTGACAAATTTTCCACTCAATTGCACAATATCAAAGTCCCTCACAGCCGTAAAGTTCAAACAATATGTGCCACAAACGTCTCGATGACACGCATACGCTTACAATTGTTTATCAACGACACATCCATTACCCGAATTAAATGTGTTATGACCAATCACACTGCGTTAGCCGAAATAAATATGTATTGACCATTCACACTGCGTTACCCGAATTAAATGTGTATTGACCATTCAACTGCGTTACCTGAATTAAATGTGCATTGACCATTCACACTGCGCTCCAATACTATATGCGCGTCAACGCTTTGTCATAATACTATTGTTTTTTAAAAACTCTCTTGTTCGGTTCCACCTGAGGCGACCTTTACCCGATTAACATAATGCTATATTGTATGGACTCATTGTTAAAACCAAATCAGCTTATTTTGGGAATATAAATATTGTTTTGATGATAATGCCGGATTGTTTTAAATCCTGGGCAGTGTGAAGTCTATATTGTTCTCACTAAACGGATTTTAACTTACCCATGTTTAGTGTACCTAAATTCCATTTATAGTAAACTCTCGAATCTTTCAACAATTGAAGAAAACTAATTGGAGAGGGTGTTCAAAAGTTATAAGCAGACGACAGATAACAAAAGTGAAAATAAATTCCTATTCATTGGTGGGAGATGATCTGAACATTTCCTAAGAGATAACTGCTCGTCAATGAGTCTATATCTATATTTGCGAATGTCTGTCTGTCTGTCTGTCTGTCTGTCTGTCTGTGTTCTATAGAAATTCACAGGGGAACATCTAGATGACGCCAAAGGGGTCTACTAGGAGTAGCTTTTTACGAGAAAGATAATGGTCGGGGTTAGAATTTACTAAAGTGACGCCGTTGTTGTCAGGGGCAGAAAAGGGGGAGGGGCAGAACAAAAATTTGTCGCCGATTGCCACCAAACTTATATATAATCATCCCCATAATATGAGGAATCTAATGGCGTGGTTTAAACATAGAAAAGGTAGCGCCGTTCGCGTCAGGGGTGCCCGGAGGGGGGGGGGCAGATATTTTTTTCTGTCGCCGATTGCCACGAAACTTACATATAATCATCCCCATGATATGAAGAATCCAACGATGTGGTTTAAATATGTCAAAAGTGGCGTCGTTTGAGTCAGGAATGAACGGAAGGGGAGAGGGGCACCAAAATTGATAAAACTAATTTTAGCGCCGATTTCCACCAAATTGATATATATTCTTCTTCATGATACAAGGAATCTAATTGTGCGATTTAACAACGCCAAATTGTTGTTTTTGGATGAGAGATTGGGAGGGGGTGGGCACTAAATTTGATAATAAGTCGCCGATTGCCACCACACTTATACAAAATCATCCCCATGGTATGAGGAGTCTAAGGGTGTGGCCTCATTCGAGTCAGGGTTGCATTGAAAGGGACAGGGGCATCACAATTGATGCATAATTTTTTTAGCGCCAATTTCCACCAAATTGATATACGTTCTTATCTATGATACGAGGAATCTAATCGTGATTTAAAGACGCCATAGTGGTGCTGTTTGGGTGAGAGATGGAGAGGGGAGGGATTGACACCAAATTTGATAATAAAAAAATTGCTTAGTCGCCGATTATCACCAAACTTATAAACAATCATCTCCATAATATCATGAGTGTAATCGAGTGGTTTAAGGATGTCACAAGTGGGGCCATTCGAGTCAGTGGTGTATAGAGATGAGAGGGACACAAACAAATTATATCTATGTTTAGTGCCGATTTCCACCAGATTGATAAATCTGCTTCGTGATACGAGGAATCTTATCGTGTGGTTTAGATACACCAAATTGGTGCCCTATGGGTGAGAGATATGGGGACCTTAAATTTGATACGAATTTATATACTCGCCAATTTTCACCAATTTCATATATATGCATCTCGAATCTCTAATGAGTCTTAGTGTATGCAGCTTGAGTCCGAAATAGGGACGGGAGGGTCACCAAAACTGATACAAAATATTTTTAGTACCAATTACCATCAAATTCAGACACGTTCTTCTCAAATGATACAAGAAATAAAATCGTGCTGTATGTCTGTCTTTTTGTCTGTCTGTGTGCGTTCTATATATAACTTCACGCGGTACAATCGAGATGGCACCAAGGCGTTCTAAGAGGGGTAACTTTTTACAAGGAAGATAATGGTGCGGGTTAAAATTTTCTAAAATGACGCTGTTGGTGGGAGGGGAAATTTAAAAAATATGGTGAAATAGTTTTGTCGCTGATTTCCACCAAACGAATACATAATCACCTTCGCAATATGGCGTTGTTCGAGTCAGCGTTGCATCAACAATTGATCTAATATACCAAATTCCACCAAATTCATACACGTTTTTCTCTTATGATATACCATGAATTAAATCACATTTGGTGTCGTTTGCGTCACGGATGGCGAGCGGATATGCACTATCATTGATAAGATTGCTATTCGCCGATATCCACATATAAGTTATATACAGTCACCAGGCCATCTCCATATCATTTTAAGTAGTTGGGCGTTCACATTTCACAATCCCGACATATGGTGACCCACATAAGTCACTTGAACAATTATATCTTCTTAACAGTCATATTTATATGGGAATGGCAATCAAGGCATTCACACAATGAGCTAGCAAAAAGAGATAACTAGAAGAAGCATTAAACGTATATTTATCATTCTATTGAAGAGATACATATATTCGTGCAAACTGAGAGACCTCGAAGCGTCAGAGGATTGCATATATATAATAACAAAATTTAGTCTGTTCCATTCAATACAGTTTCCACAAAAAGTTACAATTTGTCAAGAGATATGGAAGGCCTGTTCAAAAATAGTGGTCACAGTGTGCAGTCAAATATAGTTTCTTCTGATATACAAGAAAATGCAGTTAGTAGCACAAGACTTTTCAGGATCCTACCAATACTGACATCTGACAAGGGTTTTAGAACAGACTCATCGACTGACATAAACAACTCAAAATCTCGCTCTGTGCCTGGCATAGCTGATATATGTGCGCAGCAACATTTCGTTTAAACTAAGAATATTTAGCCAATATATAGCACCATGAACAGGGGAGCACCTGGACATTTCCTTGAAACATCTGTATCTTCATGGAGATATGATAGCCAGGTGTCCTCGAGATCTTAGTCCAACCCACTAGATTGATTGATACATCTCAATATGTAAAACCCAATTATCATCTTTTATCGAACTAATGTGTTTATGATGTTCATGTATCATATTATAACGTCTAGTGTATACGCAGTTGTATATAAATAAATACTTCATTATTGGTGGAACGGATTAATCGCGATAAACAGAATGACAAATTGACAAGGTGGGCCACTACTTATATTCCATGACTGTAATAATCATGTTTTGTGATGCTATTTGAATATACAATTTATGAGAAAACGTATAACACTTTACGCAAGTGCATTATCTATTACCAACAAATATCCACAGCATACATTAACCTGGGCAACGCCGGGTAACCCTGCTAGTATTTAATATAGACAGGGTTAATACACAGACAGCTTATCTGCTGAATGAAGGCGACGTTCAATTAACATCACCGATTTCACCAACCACACTCATGTTCATTTCAGAAAAGAGAACGAGTCTATAGCAGGTCAGGCATATCCTGCATTCAATTATTATAGGTAAATATGAATATCATCGTTTTGGAAATTCGATACAAGAGGCATAACCCAACATCTTATTTTAAAAAAACATATTGAAAACAGTGTCATACTAACTCGGTACCATGTATGCTTATGTGACGAAATAACATGTGTCGATCCGTGATGTTACATGACAAGGAAGTCAACTAATATTGACCAATCGGCCGATCGATTCATTTTTCCACTTTAGCCCAAACAGGCCAAAGATCGGATTTCAAGCTTGTTCGTCCGTTGGTTCTTTTTTTTTTCGATTTCCGCCTATACGGGGGGAAATGTCAAAGTTTGACCAACCGGCCGATCGATTCATTTTTTCTCTTTAGCCTAAAGAGGCCAAAGATCGGATTTCAAGCTTGTTCGTCCGTTGGTACTTTTTTTATTTTTCGATTTCCGCCTATACGGGGGGAAATGTTAAAGTCTGGCCAACCGGCCGATCGATTCATTTTTTCTCTTTAGCCTAAAGAGGCTGATAAATTGTGTAATTAACGAGCGATTGAGTGATCATGTTACTGTCATTTACAAAGGCAACCTTGTGCCATCTTATATCTATATTTGCGAATGTCTGTCTGTCTGTCTGTCTGTGTTCTATAGAAATTCACAGGGGACCATCTAGATGGCACCAAAGGGGTCTACTAGGGGTAACTTTTTACGAGAAAGATAATGGTGAGGGTTAGGATTTTCTATAGTGACGCCGTTGTTGTCAGGGGCAGAAAGGGGGGACGGGCAGAAATTTGTCGCCGATTGCCACGAAACTTATATATAATCATCTTCCCCTATTTATAAGGAATCTGATGGTGTGGTTTAAATATGTCAAGAGTGGCGCCGTTCGAGTCAGGGATGCACGGAAGGGGCACCAAAATTGATAAACTAAGTTTAGCGCCGAGAGACCATCTAGATGGCACCAAACGGTCTACTAGGGGTAACTTTTTACGATAAAGATAATGGTGCGAGTTAGAATTTTCCAAAGAGACGCCGTTGTCAGGGCAGAAAAGGGGCAGGGGTAGAAAACATGTTTGCCGCCGATTGCCACGAAACTTTTATATAATCATTCCCATTATATGAGGAATCTAATCATGTTGTTTAATATGTCAAACGTGGCGCCATTCGCGTCAGGGATGCACGGAATGGGAGAATGTCACCAAGTTTGATAAAACAAATTTTAGCGCCGATTTCCAACAAATTGATATATATTCTTCTCCATGATACAAGGAATCTAATTGTGCGATTTAAAGACTCCAATTTGCTGTCGTTTGGATGAAAGATTGTGGGAGGGGCACTCAATTTGATAAGAATGGGCTTAGTCGGCGATTGCCACCACACTTATACAATATCATTCCCATGGTATCAGGAGTCTAATGGTGCGGCTTAAATCTGTCAAAAGTGGCGTCATTCGAGTCAGGGTTGAACTGAAAGGCAGAGGGGCACCAAAATTGATACACAATAATTTTAGCACCAATTTCCACCAAAGTGATATGCTTTCTTATCCGTAATACGAGGAGTCTGATCGTGTGATTTAAAGACGCTGTTTGGGTGAGAGATGGGGGTTAGTGGGTACTAAATTTGATCAAAATTGGTTTACCAAACTTATCAATAATCATCTCCATGATATCAAGAGTCTAATTGTGTGGTTTAAGGATGTCACAAGCTGTCACAAGTGGGGCCATTCGAGTCAGGACGCACATAGGGTGAGAGGAACACACACAGAAATGAACAATATTTTTAGCGCTGATTTCCACCAGATTGATACATATTCTCCATGATACGAGAAATCTAATCGTGTGGTTTAGATACGCCAAATTGGTGCCGATTGGATGAGAGATGTGGGCGCCCTAAAGTTGGTACCAATTTGTATACTCCCAAATTTTATACAAAAGCTTATACAAAATCATCCACACGGTATGAGGAGTCTAATGGGGTGGCTTAAAGCTGTCAAAAGTTGTGTCATTCGAGTCAGGGGTGCACTGAAAGGGAGAGGGGAACCAACATTGATAAAACATAATTTTAGCGCCGATTTCCACCAAATTAATACACATTCTTCTCCATGATACAAAGAATCTAATTGTGTGATTTAAAGACGCCAAATTGGTGTCGTTTGGATGTTAGATTGGGGGGGGGTGAGGCACTACATTTAATAAGAATTGGTTTAGTCACCGATTGCTACCAAACTTATACAAAATCATCCACATGGTATGAAGAGTCTAATGGGTGTGGCTTACAACTGTTAAAACTAGCGTCATTCGAGTCAGAGGTGCACTGAAAAGCAAGGGACACCAGAATTGATACACAATATTTTTAGCGCCTATTTCCACCAAATTGATACACATTCTTATCCTTGATACGAGGAATCAAATCATGTGATTTAAAGGCGCTATATTGGTGCTGTTTGTGTGAGAGATGGTGTGGGGCGGGCACAAAATTTTATAAAAAAAACATTTAGTCGCCGATTAGCACCAAACATATAAATATTTATCTCGATGATATCAGGAGTCTAATTGTGTGGTTCAAAGATGTCAAAAGTGGTGTCATTCGAGACAGGGGTCCACAGAGGGTGAGAGAGACAAAAAATGGATAAACAATATGTTTAGCGCCGATTTCCACCAGACTGATACATATTCTTCTCCGTGATATGAGGAATCTAATCGTGTGGTTTAAATATGCCAAATTGGTGCCGTTTGGGTGAGAGATATGGGGACCCTAAATTTGATAAGAATTTGTATACTCGCCAATTTTCAACAATTTTGTATATATACATCTCTATAATGTGTCTGTTTGTGGTTTATTGAAGTCAAATGCGGCGCCGCTTGAGTCCAAAATAGGGACGGGCGGGTCACCACAACTGATATAAATATGTTTAGTGCCAATTAACATCAAATTCATACACTTTCTTCTCAAATGATGCGATGAATCAAATCGTGCATGTTAAGAACGTCACATTTGGTGCCTAGATATATTTGCAAATATATGTCTGTCTGTATGTGTTCTATATATATCTTCACGGGGTACAATCGAGATGGCACCAAGGCATTCTAACAGTGGTAAGTTTTTACGAGGAAGATAATGGTGCATGTTAAAATATTAAAATATTATAACACAATTGAGTCTGCCCCATTCAATATAGATTCCACAAATAAGTTACAAGAGATATGGAAATGTATAGATGTTCAACAATAGTGGTCACAGTGTGCCGTCAAATATAATTTCTTCTGAGATAAAAGAAAACTGAGTCAGTGGCACATGACTTTTCAGGATCCTCCAATACTGACATCTAACAAGGTTGTATCTGCCCAATATACAGAGGATATCTTTCATATTTTAGAACAGACTCATCGCTTAACATAAACAACTCAAAATCTCGCTCTGTATCGGGCACATGTAGCTGATATAGCTGCATAGCAACATTTCTTTTAAACTGAGAACACAATTAGCCAGTATATAACACAATGAACAGAGGAGCATCTGGACATTTCTTTAAAACATCTGTATCTTCATGATGATTTAAAGAAATGTTAACCAGGTGTCCTCAAAATCTTAGTCAAACCCATCAGATTGATAGATACATCTCTATGTAAAACCCAATTGTCGTCTTTTATTTTTGCGAACTAATGTGGTTATGACGTTCATGTTATTACGTCTGAAGTATACGTAGTTGTAAATAAATAAATAGTTCTTTATTGGTGGGATTGATTAATCGCGATAAACACAATGACAATTTGGCTGCGGACACACGTACCACAGTAGCGATGGAATAGTAAGTGTGACAATTTATCATGGTGGAGTTTGGTGACAATTGGTTGTCATAATTAATGTGCCATAGCAAGCCATGTCGCCCTCTGAAAATTCGCACAATGAGTCTACCAAGCTCTACCAGCGACGGTCGATCTCTCAAGGATGTATCTACCTGAATGTCTTGTCGATGTTGATCTTTACTCAACACGCGGTATTATATTTTGAATGCTAACACACAAGTCCACTTGATAACTTAATGAATAACCCATCTCAACAACCATGATTGTTCTTACTAATGAAATTAATATAAGTAGATAAACATGCATGCATTGAGATCATATACCAAAAACGTACCACAATAATGATGTATGTGAGTCAATGAGGAATTGCAACGGTCAAACACAATTCTGGACGATCAATCGTGCAATTATATATATCGTCGCGAATACAATTTAGCATAACGTAATGAGTAGAGATCAACATTGGTGAGAAGCAATGGTTAATTGGTCCAGTCGACTCATTGTGCGGAAAATCAGCGGGCGACATGGATAGCTATGGCACAGAATTATGACGGACCAATTGTCACCAAACTCCACCATAATAAATTGTCACACCTACTATGCCATCGCTACTGTGGTACGTGTGTCCGCAGCCAATCGCTCCGATCCGTCAAGGTGAGCAACTACTTATTCCGTGTGTTAGAATCATGTTTTGTGATGCTATTTGGATATATAACATATGAGAATATGTGTAACGCTTTGAACAAGAGTATCCTCTATTCCCACCACATATCCACAATATGCAGAGGGTTTCACATCACTTTAACCTGGGCAACGCCGTGTAACACTGTTTGTTATTTACTAGCATTGGCCTAGCAATTTTTACATTGACCTTGTAAACTGGTGCATTCCTTTATATCCAGTCAGGAAGGGATTAATATAAGAATTACATAGAACAAAATTTAGCTGTCTGAATTTATGACACTGACTGAGCCAAATTAACAATAATATAAACATTGTGTCTCCTCACAATTTGTAACTTATATTGTGTTTCAGCTGCCCGCTCGAGTAGACGTGGAGAGCTATACGCATATGGTTTTCCGCGTCTCTTCGATTGGGCTGCTGTGACTCAACTCAATTGCTGAAAATATATATATTTATATACATTAATGTATTAAATGAATTGTAACAAAAAAGATGAATAAATTATAATAAAAAAATATATTTATTTACTAAAATAAGCCAGCTCAAAAAAAAAACAAAAAAACAATTTGGTCGGGAAACTGAAAATTGCTGTATTGTTGCTACGAGTGCAATTAGGCTGTGCAGGGGGATGCGCGATCCCATACGGTTTCCACCAAAACAAAACCAGATAAATTGTGAATTTACCACCGTTAAATTCAACTATAATAGTTAAATATAACTAAAATAGTTAAATGCATGATGTGCTTGACCCACAGACAGTATTTTGCCATTGGTTTAGGAAATGCTAATGCAAATAGAATAATTAGAGATAATCACTAAAATGTAAAATTAAATAAAAGGTCGCCGAACAAAATGTCCCCCGACGAAGGTGGCAGGTTTGAAGGGTTTATGTGTTTCAGATCGCTGTACTTTACAAACTGTAGGAGGAATTGATTACACCAATATAATACAAAGTGATATTCCCTAGATTTGTTGCACATCTTCAATGAGTCGAGAAAGGGTCGATAACTCTATAATAAAAAAAAACATTTCTATGTCGAAAAATGGCAATAACTCCGCCAAAATGACTCGACTGAACTCAAGATCACATGTGTGTAAATACGTTATACTGCTTAAAATTTATATCACACGATGTTGGTTCGCCGAATAGCCACCGAAGACGTTCTGATGTCTGAATGAAATGTCTATATATTTATATATTTATATAATTGTACATTTATATATTTATATATTTATAATATATTTATATATTTATATATCTATCAAGTTATTGTTTCATACTTTGTTTCCTCATATTTGTTATATGAGCAATAGAGTTACCCCATGATAGCAATCAAATGATTAGTGTTTAAATATGAATGGAAAAGGGGTCCACGGCTGTGTGCATTGGTATTTCAAAGGAATGATTCTTGATCTGGTCTTCCCTAAACCATCTAAACCACAAACGCGTGGACCGACTGTTAAAGTTTAGACTAGGATATTTACAATGCTAGGTCGTGTTCATACACAAACCTTGGATTCCAGATGCAACCAAAAGAAGAGTTCTCCGGGGAACCAAATTGGACCCTTTTTTCTTAGAGTGCATGTAATGCATGGAAACTCTTCGAAATTGTAAACAAGATCCTGAGAATTTCAATTCTCATTTGAGACCTATTGCTGGAACTGCTGGAATCGGGAAATCCTTGCATCAGATGAATTGTCAAATCAACTATATTTCTGACAAATATAACAGTGTCAGGGTTATTTGTCCAACCGACAGCAGTGCTAACCTCATCGATGGACAAACCCCTCAGCATTATATTGTAAATCCCAGCGGACAAGAACGCGCTCAATGCCCTGATTCCTCCGGCTGGAGAACCAGCTGTCCAATAACAGAACAACTGTGATCAGAGGCGGACTGGCCGATCGGGAGACCGGGAAATTTCCCGATGGGCCGGAGGCCGGAAAAATTCTGATTCCACGTGATTTTCTATCAAGCGAGAATCCGAGGGTTTTTTACGGTTTGGGGGGGGGGGGTATATGTGGTTGGGCCGCCCAACCACAACTTGGGCCGCAAATGAAACCGACGTGGGCCGCCACATGTGTTGTTTAACCAGCCGTGTATCCAATAAGATGGTACTCTTCTCACATAAATTCATGAGGGCAGAGGCGGACTGCATGGCCGATCGGGAGACCGGGAAAATTCCGGACGTGGGCCGCCACATGTGTTGTTTAACCAGCCGAATTGGCTAATCGTAATTTTGACATTAAATGAACTTGTCGGTATCATATAACACCACGTAAAGACCCCATTAATCTCGAGATTTTAACGGTAACTCCCAGCTGTAAATCCCAAAAAAATTCTTACGCACCCCTCCCCCAATTGAAATTTACAAGAAAATAGGAACGCTTCAGTTGATGCCAGTCTAGTTTATCGGATTCGAGATTTTCTTGTATAGTTTTCAAAATGTTCTCACCCCGGGCCGAACAACCATGAACAGCCCGGTGTGTCCTGGTCTCTTATCCGTAGCCGTGTGCATTTGTCTGGAGTTAGACCGCTAGATGTTAGATTTTATGCAATTTTTCAGGTAAAAATATCTGAATGGTCTCATACCGGGAATATATAGAACCATGGTTTATGAATATATATGATATTAGACCAGAGATGCAAATGGAATTATGCAAAAATATGTATTTGGTCTGATTCTGATTCAAGGGGGGTGCAGTTGGAATTTTCCAAGGTGGACTGTGGACGCCTCCCCCCCCCCCCCAAACAGATGGGTCGGTATTATATTAATTTCCCGGGCCGGTTTCTTGGCCCAGTCCGCCTCTGACTGTGATGTAATAAAGGCCTTGCTTAGTGATAGTTGGTAGGATTCACGAATTTAGGCTGGGTGGAATTTAATTGCGCATTCGGCATTGAGAGTCAAACAGAGAGGACTTCGTGTCCAAGCCCGAGTTTAGTGTGCCTGTCATTTGCAGAGTGAGGCTCCCGTAGCATAGCGGGCTGGCATCACAAAATTCACACTCCAGTGACCTCATTCTGCATGGCCTCATCTGCTATGGGAGACATAGACTCAGCTTGAAGTTCCCAAATGGTGAATATTGTGATGTACACCGATTGGGAACCTCGATTATGCAATGTGTCGTCTGCCAATTTGGGGATATAGAGAAACTAAACTAAAAAAGAAATAGAATCTATGTGAAGTTTCTATAGACATTTGATAATAAAGAAATTATCCAGAGAAGGTGGGTCCTAAGCAGAATGAGGTCCTCAGATGGATAGCGTCACTAAATTCACCCTCTGAGGACCTCATTCTGCAAATGACAGGCACACTAAACTCAGACTTGTTCATGTCATCATATTTATCGGTGACGACGTCCAGCTGCCATCTGTCTGGTGTAAACAGTATTTATTCCAAATAATTCAATATGTACAATATAAAATATAATGTGTGGATATTATTTCTATGAAGGGGATCCGATATTAAAGGCACATATAGCCTTCGTTATCTATACTATATAAATAAAATTGTGTCTGTTCGTGTGTTTATTTGTCCGCTTACACGAGACCAAACGGCTTGACCACCGGAGCTGAAAATTTGCATATTAGGGTAATTTGACCTGGGAGAGTTATTGGATAGGTCCCGTTCACCTCATATCTCTTAAAATGGGACTAGTAATTATTTAAAATATATTCTAGCTATATGCGACCAAACGGTTGGATCATCGGAGCTGAAAATGTGTACATATGGGTAATGTGACACGGGGAATCGTATTAGGTATGTCCCGTTGACATCAGATGCCCTCAAATGGCACTAATAATTAATTTAACTAAATAATTTATTATATACCTAAAATGGTTGCAATTTGGTTGGTGAAAATTGAAAACACGGGAATAAATTGACCCGTAGAGTGTCATGAGATAGATGCCGTTGGTCTCAGGTGACTTAAAGGGGCAAATATGAGCAAAAGAGGGTGTTCCTTATCAGCTTAGAAGATATTGAGTAAAATTGGTACTGATGGGTCACCTGACCAGGGGAATGTCACGGGATATGTGATGTTGACATCAAATGACTTAAAGAGGCACTAATAGTTATCAATAAAGAGCGTTTATTGTCAACTAAAAGATAGATGTAACTTTATCCAGAGAGTCGTGCAATAGGTGTTGTTTACCCAGATAAACTAATAATTTAAAATGACTTGAAGGGCCACTTATAAATAACGCATTCTTCACGCGAGCAACGCCGGTTACCCCAGCTAGTAGGTTATAATTTTGAAAATGTTTTTCAAATTATGAAAATCTCCTCAAAAATAAATTATTAGTACAGTATAATGATAGTATGAATGTGATATTATCCACAAAACACGCTTTGTGTGACCCGAGCGTTTTTTTATACACAACGCGTAAATCGTGAGCGATACACAAAACACTCAACACTGTGGCGATTGTTTTAGGAGAGTGAATCATGGTTATCCATTCAACAACGAAATCTTGAGAGGCGTAGATTGGCAAGTGCTATAACGTTATATTGTGACCCGCCATATCAAATCCAGTCGTAAGTCGGGATTTTTTTACCCTGTGCCAATGCATTCTCTTATATATGCGAGTCGACCATAGGTCGCCTCGCATATATAAGAGAATGCATTGGCCTAACAATTTTTTACAATTTTAATAATTTTTTCTTGTATTCTTTAACAATTTTATAATTTCACCCATACAGAGCCCCAGACAAACATGAGCAGACGACACTCGTCCATATGCTTCTATCCCTGCAGAGTAATGGATGTTTTTTATTTTATGTCTTAAAAATTGTCAGAAACATTTATTTAAAAAAAATGATAAAAAATTGTTAGGCCAATGCATTCTCTTATATATGCGAGGCGACCTATGGTCGACTCGCATATATAAGAGAATGCATTGGCACAGGGTAAAAAAAAATCCCAACTTACGACTGGATTTGATATGGCGGGTCACATATTGTAAACAACTTGGTGGTATTTCTGAGCAAAGTTCCATTTGTGGGGTCTCCCCGCTGTTGTGTTTTGCTGATGCCATACTATTTACGTAATGTTTATTTACATAACATGGCGTTTGTTTTCATAACATTGAGTGCTAAAATGAAAATAACATGCAATTTACGCGAAATTTATTATTGGTATAAGAACAAAATGTGTCTACTATATAATATTCGTGATGTGTATGGCGGTTATTATGTGACTATTTTAACAAAATATCCACTGGCAACGATTATCGTATATTTAAGCACAAAGTTTATGGGGTCGTTTTTGGTCTCCTAACTGTGAATAAGCCCACGTACTTTGAGAATACTTCTATTAATTTATTAGGCAATTGCCCGTCAAAACTGACGGGTGAAAAACATGACACGCAGGAACATTGTGGGAAGAATTAGTTAATCTGACAATAAACGCTCTTTATTCAAGTCATTTGAGAACAACGGCACCTATCCCATGACATTTCCCGTGTAATGATATCTCTATGCACCGTTTTGCACCGTTCTGGTCTGATAATAAACGCTCTTTAATATGGTAATCATACAATTTATGAGTCCCCCTTTAAGTCATCTGAGGTCAAAGGCGCGTATCCCATGACATTCCCTGACCATGTGACCATTGTGTGCCAATTTCCGACATATAGTCTAAGCTGAACGCTATTTATTGCTAATATATGCCCCTTTAAGTCGTCTGAGGTCAAAAATGACGGGTGGCAAATATGACATGTAGGTGACGATATTTTCCTATATAAAGAAAGCCGACAAACGGTGCGCGGAGTTTGTCAGGAATTGATGACGGACGCCACTGAAACAACATTCGTTATCAGAGAAGGTATTCGTCTATCGGACGTACTTTGGAAGGCGTTATGAGATAGGTTGAAAAATACATGAACTATTTATATACCTGTTTCATATGCTCTACAAAATACTTGACAATGCCACAGCTGAGTTAAATTTTTCACACATAAGTGAAATAAACGCTCATTATTTCTACCATATCAGGAATAAACTAACGAGGAACGCTCTTTATTGTTCCGTCTCAACAATGTTTGGTAGCCAAACATCCTGAATTTAATCACTTGGGAAAAAAAGTATGTTGCACAAAGAGGTCGTATAGCAATGTTTAGCTTATGTATCGACCTATGTTGATCACTGGAACCGGATCGCGATATAACAAAAGCGAGCACATTTTGGAACTTCAAACCGCTAAGTGCCTTTAATATTAATATGAAAATAAATTTTAATATGAATCCAAATATTTGTGGTGTCGGATCGGATGCAAAAAATATAGGTCAGAAAATATAATCCGAGTCATTATCTTATCAGTTACACACTCCACCTCTCATATCCACGTTACACACTCCACCTCTCCTATCCGTGTACTGCAAATCAGATACGGGTGGAAATTCAAAAGCGAATATTATCAGGTGTATATTTAGGTCATTTAGCAGCACAAAGCTATATGTCATTACCAATGAGTTCAATAAACCATTCCAACTGGGATGCCTACTGCATTCTGTATTTATTCCACACTCCTATACTTTATTCTGATAGAATATAGACACTCCGGTGTTCATATAATTAACGTTGTTTCTTTTAGTGATTCACTGACTGTTTTTTAAATTTAACCCTTTACCCAACAGAAGGGCCATGTGCCAATGCATTCTCTTATATATGCGAGTCGACCATAGGTCGCCTCGCATATATAAGAGAATGCATTGGCTTAACACATTAAAAATTATAAAATTGTTAAAGAATGTAAGAAAAAATGGTAAAAAGTGTTAAAAAAAGATTTTTTTTAGGCCAATGCATTCTCTTATATATGCGAGGCGACCTATGGTCGACTCGCATATATAAGAGAATGCATTGGCACAGGGCATAACTGTAACTATCACAATGTGGTCAATGAGCCGGTTCCAATGATATCCATATTTGTATGGTTTTATTGAGACAGACCCAAGATATTTTAGGCTGTTGAAGCTTTATTTGGCTGGTTTTGGCCGGTTTGTTGGGTAAAGGGTTAACGTTGTTTCTTTTAGTGATTCACTGACTGTTTTTTAAATTTAATGTACTTCTCATATAAACATAATCCATTGGCAATTTGGCAGGAGATGCAAATATTGTATTCACTGAAGCAACTTTGTTGAATACGTCTGACACATGTTAAAGGTACTCAACCCGTAAAGAGGGTCCCCATCTCAACAGATTCCAACAACAACAATCCGATCAGAGGGTCCTATATTACTATTTCTTTGGCTTTGGGGGTAAAAAATATTTGATTCGAGTCGAGGAACCCATCAAACAAAGCTCAGAGTTATTAGATATTTATTTTTGAAAATTCTTATGTTCTCGAGATGAGTACTGATAACTGCCGTCAATTTGGTAACCTGCTCGAGATTTTACGCCAAAATTCTATTCAAACAGACAAGGATGGATAACTCTATAATCAAGTGGGTAATAATAACGAATTTTTGATTGTCTTCTGGGCCAGAAAGAATTCCCGATAATGAAAAATAATAGATTTCTAAAATCGATATCTAACAAATCTGAGCTTTGATGGGTGACTTCCTCGACTCGAATCAAATATTTTTGACCCCCGAAGCCATTGAAATAGTAATTGAGAGGAGTTTTATCGGGTTGAGTACCTTTAAAGGTACTCAATCCGATTCGATGGTCCCCATATCATGCCGCTTCAGTTATCGATTAATTGCCTCAAATAATGTTAATCTCAGTCAACTGCAGTATATAAAATTGCCCAAAACCTGTTATTTATCAACATTTTGTTCAACGAAATTTTGCCGGTTTGTCAAAGATCTGACACAAAAATGCCGCTTGATTTAGAGTTATCCATCTTCATACGCAATTTGGTCTTCTCGTCGACTTTTTACTGGGACAATAACATTATCGGTGGTGAAAAAATAATAGATTTCTAAAAATCGATAGCTGATCAATTTGAGCTTTGATCGGTGGGTTCCTCGACTCGAATCAAATATTGTTTACCCCCGAAGCCAAGGAAATAGTAATTTGCGAGCGTTAATTCGGATTCTGCATCTTTAACTATTTGGAATAAAATTGTTTTGACAACATGGTAGTTATTTTGATAATATTTTCTAAATGAATGCATTCTATAGACCTATCGAATCGTATATAAGTGCAAGCGATTTAATTAACAACCAAAGAAGGCTAATCCCATAGCTTTTTATCAATTGTGCCTTTGATAATTTCTTGGCATATCAACTATGTACACAACACACCCGTGGATCAATGTCATACGACTGTCATTTTAATGAATATGTATTCATTAGATGCACTCCATTTGTTTGGTACATAAGAGTTTTAGTGGTTCTTCTTCTCGGTTCTCCAGGAACTTAAAAAGCAAAAAAATTAAAGCAAAAACATTTAGCCGCCATTCCTAGCTTTACATGTACCAGTAAAAGACGACATCCAACTTTATTCTTTGATTGGGACAGTATTTTTTTTTTTCAGATCAGATCAGATCAGACATCGCGTAGCTTTTGCAGCTTGACATTCATTCTCAAATCAACATATACATTGCTATAATTGTATGGGGGGGGGGGGGGGCGATCTTCTATTTATTACCTATTTTGTTGCATCAATATTTCTTTTTGTGATATCACAAAATCGGATATATGATATATGAAATTGTAAGCATTTAGTGATATATTTTATGATATCATATATTCATTTTGTGATATCACTTAATTATTCCAATGTGTGATATCATAAAATGTTGGGAATTAGTGATATCACGAAATGATTTTAAGATATCACAAAATAGAATGAGTGATATCATAAATTCATATTGCTAAATCGGGCGTATATGTAAAATATTATAAACGAAAATCGTGACAGTGTTACAGACGGTCAGAGAGACTGACATACATTCATGACATTTGGGTTTTATATACGATATATACATTGTATAGAGATTGGTTTCCGCGAGTTGAACGGAATGCAGCCATGGTGCAGCATGGCTCTCGTATATATATTTCAACTGTTTCCTCTGAAGTTCTCTGTAGATTCAAGTTAGTTCGCATTACACCGTATTTCACTGATGATTTTTTAAATCGGGTTACGAAGAAATGTTTGAGACCAATGGCCGTATGTTAATATTTTTGTCGTCTGCCTGGAGCCCGATAAATCGATAATAATATTCTAGGTCGCATTGAAAACATTTGCCAGATGTAAGTGTAAAGTTATATATTTTCCAGAACTCCCCTTGGCGCTGGTGTCTATGACATCAGTGATTATTTTTGTTTTCCACACCCTCCGCAGCTCCGACACGTCCCAGACTGGTAATTAATTAACATGCTAAAATGTCAGTCCTGTTCTGGTGTTTATATAGGGAAACGTGGACCAAGAAGATCGGACCACTTTTCGACCCACTTTTTCAAACTCAACCCAACTTTTTTTCATCCCAAAATGTTTGGCCGAAGTGGCTACGAACGATTCTGAAGTTATCCCGGCAGGGTTGGCGCTGGACCCAAATTTTCTCTTGCCAAATTTTTTGCCAAATGAATTTTTTTTTGCAAATTTCCAAATGATTTGCCAAATTTAATTCAGGGTATATAATTGGGGAAATTGAAAGAAATTTCATTTTTTTATTGTTGTTATATAATGTAAAAGCTAACCACACACAAGTATATTGAGCTAGTGAAACAAACTACTATTATTAATATTTATTTTATGGTCATAAGTTTCTTTCCCCAATTCCTATGTTAAAACGTAATGAAAAAAATCGAGATATCTAACGATGTTCACCTCATTAATGAAACAACGGGTTAATAACAGTTTTGAGTGACGTCAGATACTTCAGGGGTTAACATAACTTATTATCAGACCTGAAAATAGATAAGGTTTTCCCAGCGACGTTCAACGTCACAACGTCTTGTCCAATCAAAGTGCGTTTCATATAATAAAACAGTTATCGCATTGTTTCAAAAGAGGTGTATATTTGTACTATCATCATCATCATCATCTTCATCATCATCACCATCATCATCATCATCATCATCATCATCATCACCATCACCACTATCATCATCATCATCCTCATAATCATCATCGTCATCATCGTGGTCATCATCGTCCTCCTACTCATCATCATCATCATCATCATCATCACCATCATCGTCTTCATCGTCATGGTCGTCATCATCGTCGTCATAGTCGCCACAACCACCACCACCACCACCATCATCATCACCATCATCACCATCATCATAACATCATCGTCATAATCATCGCCATCATCAACGTTATCATGATAATCAACATCTTCATCATCGTCGTCGTCGCCGTCGTCATCATCATCGTCGTTATTGTCATCATTGTCGTCGTCATCGTCGTCGTCATCGTTATCATCATATATGGCATATATTTACGGTTTGATGACATGTTAGTATTAACATCGGTGCTAATTCAATGACCAATATATATGATGTAGCTTACTCGAGGGTTTTCTTAATGACGAATAATTGCTGGTAATATACGTCATTGTTATGAGTTTCATCACTTGTTACACAAGTAGCGATCATGCGTGCACCAAATTTGACAATGAAAGAGTTCTACTGTGGATAACTTAAAGGCCCACTTAATTTTCGAGTCGTCGATAATTTTGTTATAGTGCCTTGATATACGATTTTAATAACAATCTATACCATAAAATATGATTAAAATACTATAATTCATCACTATTTGAAACATCTGTGTCTCAGAAGATGCCCACAGAGAAATAAAAAACTGCTGAAATCATAGAATGACCCCCCCCCCCCCCCCCCCCCCCCCTGGCTCCCAGAATGTAACAGAATTCAAACTTTTTCAATGGAAGGGGAAGAACACTATCTTTAATATATAGAGTTATTCGCCCTGCACTGAAAATAATATTTCTTTTTACTGCAATCTAGATGACAAAACGCACTGGCAACTCAACCAAAACAACATGTCCACAGTTTATAACACCGGATAAGTTGATAATACAATGTTTTGGAGCTTCCTCTTTCAAACGGTATATAATACGGCATATATTTTATATAAAGTAATCTGGGGGTTTGAAAATTAAGTGTGCCTTTAAAATGTGAACCTAACCACCTGACAACCCATGCACCAATCTTAATCTGTTATTTAAACAAAAACAACTATTATTTTAATTGCATGTTATTACCTCCAGGGATTATCAGGCCCGAACAGGGTAGATCTAATTTGATACTTTAATACACGTTTACTCTATATTGTTAGTCGGTCTGCACTGCCAGTCTATGAAGCTGCGCAAGTATATACCACGTCTGCATGCAATCTAATAAGTGACCAGAATCTAAATTACTCCAAAGAGTTCCCACGTTATACTTTTAGACATTGCAAATTTAGAACATGCGAATTTGTTAACCCGTTAACATTGCATATTCATATGAATAGACGCGCTATTTCTCCTCATTTGTGTGTATATTCGTTCCCCAAAGACGACAAAATGTACTCATAATCAAGTATATATCCCTAATTACGTGCACGGACAAGTAACTAATTATATAGTGTTACGCTTCTTGAATTTTTGTTTGGGGGGAAACTCGAGTTTCAAAACAAAATTTCAAACAAAATTCTTGCTGCTGATTGGTTGATTATCATTGAGGGAAAATTCCCTAAGCGGGAACAGAAAATCATAGCCTACATAAATATGGCGATCATTTTTGTTTAGGTGGTCATGAAGGGTCTGGTGGGATTCCTAAGGGGTCTGGGTATTTTTATGCTGCTGATTTTTGTGAAGTAAATGGGGTAGTTGTGGAGATGCAAGATTATTGTTTGAAAAAAAATACCGAAAAAGGCGCATTTGTTGTCACAGACTGATGTATCGGGTGACGTTCTAAGGGAAAATTAACCACTTGAAGTTCAAATAGGGTTAACCCATGGCCGGCGGGACTTATAGTTAACAGAGTCGCCTATGGAAAATAATTAGTTGTTTGTAACCTCGAAGTACTATAATTACATAGACGCCATGCAGAAACAAAGTCAAGAAATATCCCCCGATTTTATATGTTTTAATTTCCTCTAAACGTGAAGAGTTACAAATTACATATATACAGACTATTGACATGCTTTCCTTGTGGATACGCAAAGAAATTAATTATATAAAGATGCACAACCAATTAATATATCACGAATGCATGTATGGATAGAAAGTACATATTTATTGGTTAGGAATAAGATAATTAAAGATGCACTAGCAGGGTTACCCGGCGCTGCCCAGGTTAACTAAGTGATGTGAAATCCTCTGCTGTGGACATTAATATTGGTGGGAACAGAGAATACTCTTGCTAAATACTCTTGCTAAAAGTGTTACATGTTTTCTCATAAATTGTATATCGAAATGGCATCACACAACGTCATTCTTATACATGGATTATAAGTTGTGGCTCACCTTATCGCGATTAATTCGTCCCACTAATAAAGAAGTATTTATTTATTAACAACTGAGCGTACTTCAGACGTTATCATTTTTAAATCGTACAGGTTGGAATTAACGTTTTGTTTTTTAATATTTTTGTTGGGATAAAAACATGAACATTTGTCCAAAAAATTTGTGACCCAAACAGCACACAAATGAGGCGTCTTTAACCCTAGTGATTTGATTCCTCGTATCATTGGAGAAGAACGTGTATGGATTTGGTGGAAATTAGTGCTAAACATATTTGTTTCACTCCCCATTCATGACTCGAACGGCGCCACTTGTGACATATTTAAACCACGTCCATTATACTCCTGTTCTCCTGATATCATAGAGATGATTATGTATAAGTTTTTTGGTAATCGTCAACTAACAAATTCTTATCAAATTTAGTGCACCCATCGTTCACACAAACGGCACCAATTTGAGCGTCTTTAAATCACACGAATACATTCCTCGTATCATGGAGAAGAATATGTATCAATTTTGTAGAAATTGGCGCTAAACATAGGGTTTTCTTTTTTTTACCAATTTTGGTTTCCATCTCCCCTCCGGGCACGTCACCTGACTCGAACGACGGCACATCATGAAGATGATTATGTAGTTTGATGGAAATCAGCAACAAAAATATTTTATCATTTTTGCTTCCCCTCCCATTTTCTGTCCCTGACACCAACAGCGTGATTTTTGAAACATTTAACCCTAAACATTATCTTCCTCGTACAAAGTTACCCGTGTTGATGCATGGTCCTCCGTGAAGTTATATAGAATACAGACAGACATTCGCAAACATATGCACCAAATGTGGCGTCTTTAACACACATGCTTTGATTCCTCGTATCATTGGAGAAGCACATGTATGAATTCGGTGGAATTTGGCGCTAAACATATTTTTTATCAGTTTTGATATACCCTCCTCTCTCTATCCCTGACTCAACCGACGCCACTTTTGAAATCTTTAAACCACACAATTAGACTCATTATGAAGATGACTATATATAAAATTGGTGGAAATCAACGACTAAACAAATTTGTATAAAATTTAGAGCCCCCCATCTCTCACACAAACGGCGTCAATTTTGGCGTATTTAAACCACACGATTAGATTCCTCGTATCAGTGAGAAGAAATGTGTCAATTTGGTGGAAATGGGCGCTAAAAGTATTTGTTTTATCAATTTTGGTGTCCCTCTCCTTTCCATGCACAACTGACTCAAATGGCCTCACTTTTGACATATTTAAACTACACAATTAGACTCTTGATATCACGGAGATGATCATATATAAGTTTGGTGGTGATAGGCGAATAAACAAATTCTTATCACATTTATTCCCCCACCTATCACCCAAATGGCACCAATTTGGCGTCTTTAAATCACGACCTCGTATCAAGGAGGAAAATGTGTATAACTTTCGTGGAAATCGGCACCAAAAATATTTTTATCATTTTTTGTGCCCCTCTCCCCTTCCGTTCACCCCTGACTCGAATGAACCCACTTTTGATAGCTTTAAGCTACACCATTAAAAAGTTACCCCTGTTAGCCCCCTTTGGTGGCATCTAGAACCCCCCCCCCCCCGTTAATTTCTATAGAACACAGAGAGACAGACATTCGCAAATATAGATATATATAGATGTAGACTGAGAAGACCATGCTCTCATTACCCTGGTGCGTTCGAAACCATAAATCACTACACCACCCATACAACATAAACAACAACCTTATCTTATTATCGGAGTATATATAAGTTAATTCGTTGACGGACCGAAGGTCAATGGTTCCACCCTGTTCATGAGAACCAGGATGCAATTACGACATCGATATATATATATATATATACGCAGAAGATTATATTAGTTACACTTTCCAACACCTGCGAACCAGGATGCAATTTAAGCAGCAAAATAAACAAAAGATTATATAAATTATACGTTCCAAGACCTGCGAGCCAGGATGTAATGCATGCCGCTATATACAGAAGATTATATAAATTACATGTTCAAAGACCTGCCTGTTTATTGTGTCCAACGAAGCAATGGCTCAACCAGGACTCATAGCAGCAAAAACATTCTGGAGTATATGTGTATTTCTTGTGATATATGTGTTTGCGCCCACAGTCAGCAGTGTTAACAAGGTAAGTCCATATAGTCAGGGACGTGGCTAGAGGGTCTCCATTGGGGGTGTCCACTTTGGGGAATTCCAACTGCACCCCCCCCCCCCTCGAATCCGACCAAACATAAATTTTGCATAATTCCATTTGCACCCCATTGCATCTCAGTGCTACGGACAAGAGACCAGGACACACTGGGCCCGACCATGGTTGTTCGGCCCGGTGCGAGAAATTTTTTTAAAATAAACAAGAAAATCGCAAAATCCTTCAAAATTCTCCAACTGATGACCACAATCCAGTCCACAATTTTGACCAAATTTGTAAAATATTGTTTTCTTAAACTAATTAGCAGTTTTTTATTGGCCACGGGGTGGGGGAAGACGATGACACACCGGGCGGACCATGGTTCGACCCGGTGTGTGAAAAATGGAAATCTTAACAAGACTAGCCTCAAGCCTTCCTAGAGTTGGAAATTTTAAATCTGACCCCCACTTAGGTTGGAAAATTTCCAACTGATGACAATTCCAATGCAAATGTTGACCAAATGTATGACAATATTGTTTACTTAAATAAACAAGTTAGTTTGAACGTATATAGTCGCAATTATACGCAAAGCACATCTGTAAAAAGACAAACTGTTATGCCGCGAAGCCAATTTATTGTCCTTTGAAAATAATTTATATATTTTGAAGCTGAAAGGTGTGCCGTAAAACGTGATTAAACCTATATCTTATTAATTAAAAAATTTAGAAGACTAATTTCACACCATATTCCAATGACTAGCCATATTTGTTGACAACAGTAAAGGACAGACTGGTCGTTGATTGGTTTCATACTTTCATCACTGAGTTTTTGGTTATCCACGTGAGATATGTATATGACATTACAAATTACAAAATATTATAAATAAACCCTATCCACTTGTATATATACTGTGTTTCTCACCATCGTTATTTGGAAATCAATATGAGAAACTTGTGAAATATATTCCATAATAGATTTCACACTAAATACTTTACTATAACAAAAATATAGGCACATAGAGGTATGTATATACGCCGATTGGCGTATATATACATCGATTGGGGAAAGTGCCGGACCTAATAAGCCCTGATACCCAGGGGCGGCGGAGCATGTATATATGGGACAGTCTCTGTGGCTGGAGTATCTCCGTTGGTTGTAAGATCAGAATAGTTTATTAGTCGATCAAGACACCCTGGTGGGCAGAATAATTACAGTATAATAATATACTAAACAATGTGAATGATTGTGTGTGATTTATGTGAAATAAATAATAAAAATGAAGAATGAAAAAGTATAAACAAACGAGTGCCCCATTCCACATGTACCTTACTTGTATTTAAATTCGCGCAGTACTATTTTTCGCGACCAAACCACCCGGATGAGTTACGTTCGGGGAACCAACATCAAAACCATTACTGATATGTATGACAAACGTATATAGCAACAAATCATGGTAACATCATTGATGTTGAAATACTTGTAAGAAATACACATATTGCAGATTGAAGATGCACTAAAGCACGGGGGGGGGGGGGGGGGGTCCGTGAAGTCAGCACAACATTCAACATTCAACATTCGTTCAACATTCGTGTGAAGTTGGCACAACATTCAACATTCAACATTCGTTCAACATTCAATTTTTCTTGTACATAAGTTTTTTTTAACGTGAATGGATTAACTGGGTCGTATATATAGCACCCCTATCAAAATTAGAGTATTCGATACTTCGATGCTCATTTTTGAGGATTTTTAATTCCGGTAGAGAGAGAGGAAGAGAGAGATATAGGTAGAGAGAGAGGACACATCATATACGCATGATCGGATCGGGCCCATATATGCAGGGATTGTACCCTGATGGTACTTTAATTATCCATAGGGCCCACGTCTAGCATGTGTGGTTTTCGCTGGCGAATGTTGAACAGAGAGCACATTCAACATTCGTCCAACATTCGTGTGAAGTTGACACAACATTCAACATTCGTTCAACATTCATCATCAAAAATGAGTATCAAATACTTTTATTTTTTATAGGGCACTATATATTCTACCCACTTATTCTATTTACGTTAAAAAACTGATGTACAAGAACAATTGAATGTTGAACGAATGTTGAATGTTGAATGTTGTGCCAACTTCACACGAATGTTGGACGAATGTTGAATGTGATCTTAGTTTTTATATTTTAGGATTAAAATTGTGTATATCTGGCTCAGTCCATATTGTTTTTATCAATACCGAAAGAATTGCCATTATTGCAAACTTTTGGTGGTCAAAATAAGAAAATATGTGACAAAATCTGACAAAATCTGACAAAATACGTAAAAATAGATGTAACGGTCCGCAAAGTACCATCCTTCCGACAGTGATATATCACAGTTATAACATAGAGGGCGCTGCATGGAGTTTGTTTGGCGACACGAATTGTTTGTGCAAAATAAAAACAGATTCGGGAATCTGGAATAATTTTGCAATTGAAATATACTAGTCGCAGAAAGCACTTTTTTCGGAGACACTTTTCAGTCTATTATATTTGCAGGACCTGAAGATATATTCACTTCATATACAATCAGATATAAAGCTGCGTTATGCCACAACGCTCATCACTAGTCGTGTTGTCAATGGCAACCTGGATGCGGATCGGGAAGTGGAATTCGACGTTACACTGCCCAATCAAGCGATGATTACTAATTTCTCAATGTGAGTTATTGAGTGTGAGAGGGTGTGGGTGAGATTATACGTCCTGTCATTAACTCGCGGCCATATTGGATCCACCAGGTCCGGTTCCGTGTTTTTACTTAGCTTTCCATATATGGAAGTCATGAATAATTCAAAAGCTCCATATATGGAAATTCTACTCCAAAACTTTGACCTTTATCACTAAAACCACGGAACCGGGCTGGATGATTCTATGAAACCACGGAACCGGACCTGGTGGATCCAATATGGCCGCCAGATAGTGACAGGGTGTATTCAGCCTACATGAATAGTGCACGTGAACAAGATTCCGGACAATTTAAGTCATTTTAGCTCAACTTGACAAGTATGAGCCATATATGGAATTCATGAATATTCAACACTTCCATATATGGAATGCTACGCCAGAACTTTGACCTGTAACACTGAATGCGCGGAACGGGGCAGGGTGCATCCAATATTGTAGCGACTCAGTGATCTCGCTTATTGCCATGGGTTATATTAGCATCCATTGTCCGTCCGTCCGTGCGCGCGTCTGTCCGTCTGCCAACACTTTCCGTTAACACACCCTACACGCACATCTCTCATCCGATCGTCACCAAACTTCATGTGGATATTCTGTGTGACCTCTAGATAGGAGCCATCGATTATTTCCGAAATGTGTTAAAACACATGACCGCAGCAGCCATCTTCGATTTCCAATTTGAATCCATTGGCACACCCTGCAGCCCGCATTTATTGGGGAATTGTTTCGAAAATATACAAGCATGTTTAGGATCACCTCTAAATGGGAGCTATCTAATTTGAAAAAAATTTGATGGAACAAAAAAGCTGCCAACGGTCATCTTGGATGTTAATCTTTGTATGACTAAATTCTTTGGCACACCCTACAGACGGCATCCCTCATCCGACCTTCGGGATGACCTCTAGATGTGAGTCTGCCATTTTTACCGAATTTCGTTAAAACGTGGCCGCCAGCAGACATCTTGGATTTTAATCTTTGCATAACTAAATTCTTAAAAGGCAACACCACTCATCCGATCGTCACCAAACTTCATAAGGAACTTCGGGGTGACCTCTATAGATGGGAGCCTCCCATTTTTACCGAAATTCGTTAGTCATGGACACCAGCAGCCAGCTTGGATTTTACTCTTTGCATGACTAAATACTTCGGCACACCCTATATACAGACGACATCCTTCATCCGATCGTCACCAGACTCCATATGGATATTCGGGTGACCACTAGATGGGAGCATCAAATTGTTCCAAATTTTGTTGAAAATTATGGCCGCTATCGGATTTTAATCTATATGTCTTCATGTTTACATCTAGTGTTACTTAGACATTTCAACTTTTCGCGAACATGGGGCTATTAATAATTGAATCCCGGATTTTTTTTACCCTGTGCCAATGCATTCTCTTATATATAAGAGAATGCATTGGCCTAACAATTTTTTACAATTTTAATAATTTTTTCTTGTATTCTTTAACAATTTTATAATTTCACCCATACAGAGCCCCAGACAAACATGAGCAGATGACACTCTTCTATGTGCTTCTATATGTGTGTGAGGCTCCCTGCAGGGTAATGGATGTTTTTTATATCTTTATATGTCTTTATATCCTTATATGTGCAGGTGTATAATTATAACAATCAAACTAAATGCTAGCTCGATCTGAGAAATCCCCATTTGTTCGTTTATCCACAATATATTTAAATACGCAAATATTATAGGGAAATTGACGGAAAAATCTATCCCGGGGAACTGAAAGAAAAGAAAGCCGCACAAAAACAATACGATGCAGCGAAAGAGAAGGGACAAAGCGCCGGTCAGATAAAAGCCAGGTAACTACATCATCATCGAACTACAGTAATGCCCTAAATAATCGACTCTTTAACCACAGCAGAATTATGGGTAATTTTTCAGGAGTTAGTCGGAAATATGACTCGTTGCCATTCATCTGAAAGCTCTCAGTGAGAGCTTTCCGATGAATGGCAACAAGCCATATTTCTGACTAAATCCTGAAAAATTACCCATAATTCTGCTGTGGTTAAGGAGTCAATTATTCAGGGCATTACTGTATCTACTGTCAGTTTAGAATTATATTCTACAGCTAGTGAACTACATATATATTTGGAATATTCCACAGGTTCCCAGAACAAAAACTAACTCCACCCCCAATAATACTTAATCCTATAGATCTATATGATTAAGTATTAATGGGGGTGGGGTAAATTTGTGTTCTGTGGACCTGTGTTCCGATTTGGTGTCCAACTTGGAAATTCCAGACAAGGGCAACTCCATTTACAAACCCTATATACATCCCTATATACACACCCATATATACATGCATATAGGTCGACTGGTGCATTGAGCTTTCCAATTGTAGGAAATGATTCGTTAGAAAATCAAAGTGGCATAACAATATCAAGCTCTATTTGTCTGCTTCTCCAGCTATTATATCAGGCATGACATGGATATTATATCAGGCATGACATTATATCAGGCATGACATGGATATTATATCAGGCATGACATGGATATTATATCAGGCATGACATGGATATTATATCAGGCATGACGTGGATATTATATCAGGCATGACATGGATATTATATCAGGCATGACATTATATCAGGCATGACATTATATCAGGCATGACATGGATATTATATCAGGCATGACATGGATATTATATCAGGCATGACATGTATATTATATCAGGCATAACATGGATATTATATCAGGCATGACATGGATATTATATCAGACATGACATGTATATTATATCAGGCATTACATGGATATTATATCAGGCATGACATGGATATTATATCAGGCATGACATGGATATTATATCAGGCATGACATGGATATTATTTCAGACATGACATGGATATTATATCAGGCATGACATGGATATTATATCAGGCATGACATGGATATTATATCAGGCAAGACATGGATATTATATCAGGCATGACATGGATATTATATCAGGCATGACATGGATATTATATCAGGCATGACATGGATATTATGTCAGGCATGACATGGATATTATATCAGGCATGACATGGATATTATGTCAGGCATGACATGGATATTATATCAGGCATGACATGGATATTATATCAGGCATGACATGGATATTATATCAGGCATGACATCGATATTATATCAGGCATGACATGGATATTATTTCAGACATGACATGGATATTATATCAGGCATGACATGGATATTATATTAGGCATGACATGGATATTATATCAGGCATGACATGGATATTATATCAGGCATGACATGGATATTATATCAGGCATGACATTATATCAGGCATGACATGGATATTATATCAGGCATGACATTATACCAGGCATGACATGGATATTATATCAGGCATGACATTATATCAGGCATGACATGGATATTATATCAGGCATGACATTTCCAAACATTGGATATTTTGGCCAAAGTTGGGTTAAGCGATGTCATCAGATGTCTGCTTGCCACCAAAATATCCCTGTTGAATGGCGACTCGATGTGTATTCGAATATGCGTTCTTGTGCATATTACTGTGAACCACCAAGACCAGTCTTCGTCCGATTGGTCGAAATTTGCATCCTTTGTCTATAATAACGAAAACGTTGCAAAACATTCAATTTTGTGAAATTTGTATACTTCGATAACGTCATAACTATAACCCCTGAGACGCTAAGTACTATAGTGTCACATGATGCCACCCATATAAAGTGTCTTTTTGGTTCTGTTTTACCTTAATCGTATTTAAATTCGCGCAGTACTATATTTCGTTCACTTTTAAATTCGCGCACTTTGAATTCGCGCACCATGCTGCGCGAATTCAAAACTGACAAACATATTTTAGAAAAGGTCCTGTGTTCTTAATCACTCCTAAATATACGTGTCTACATCGAGTAGAACATAACTGTTATAATTCTGTTGAGAAGATGAGCGTATATATGCTTTAAGTAATTATTCTGATATTTAAACTGTTATGAGGATCATTGAATTGAGCGCGAAAGAAGTAAAACCAAAACCGCGCAGACTGCTGACTTTAAAAAATGACTGCTTGTATTTTAAATAGTTCGGTTCACACCAATAGCTCAGACTCTTGTGTGCCACGACACCTCTCCGTGCAGGGTTGTTGGTATGGAGATGTGCTTTCGTGCACCTTCACTCTGGAATATGTGTATTTTTACAAACATTTATGCTTTATATAAATGGTTTTGAGAATGGTTGTCCGCATGTGAATGGAATCAATTCAATCTTTCGTAATACATGTAACTCACGAACTCTTATTTTCCCACCCGGTTTAATATAAATTCCGAAGTCTATTTTTCGCTCAGTTTTAAATTCGCGCACAGATGGGTGCGCGAAAAATAGTACTGCGCGAATTTAAATACGAGTACGGTATTAGGAAAAATAGTATCGTACTATAATAACAATCAACGTTTTTTTGTTTTTTATTTGTTTATTGAGAATAGAGAATAACAATAGTAGAATAGACAAAATACATACATGCAACCATCCTCTCAATCCAGGATATGGGGGAGCGTAACTCTTCCATGCTGCCCTGGCCTACGTTCTCACTTGTGATACGTACAAATAAAATAGTTAAAGGCATATATTGTGTTCGGATTTTTATTGCATACACCTCTCAACTTAAAAGAAAGACGAAGCGGCGATACTAGATATTACCTTGACATATTATTGTCCGAAAATGGGCTTTCTGTAGAAACAACAATGGTGATAAAGAACAATAAATTAATATTTTGTCTTCAGAAAAACTTTAAATTTCTCTTATTATATAGACAGCTAAACGTTGGTCTTGTCTTTTCCAGGCCGCGAGAGACCAACAAATTTAGCGTGCAGGTAAACGTTGCTGCCGAGGGAAAAGTTACATTCAATTTGACGTACCAAGAGTTGCTGGAGAGAAAGAAAGGATTGTATGAACACATTATCTACATTGATCCCGGCCAGCCGGTTGATGACATGAGGCTAGACATAGCCATATTGGAATCACGACCGATAACTCGTCTTATTGTTCCACCAATTAGTAACGAGCTTCTTACAAACAACGTAGACCTGAGCGGTACGTTCAGCATATATACATTTTACATATATAATGTATAGCCTCCATAATTTGTCTAGATAACCGAGTTATACCTTTAATTCTCGAGATTAACTTTAAAGTGATGTGAAACAAATAGAAATCGAGAATAATCTTGTTCAAAGTAGTTAGTTTTATAAATATTACATCCAAATTGACAACACACACCGTCATTCCTATATACTAATTAAATGCAGCGACTATCGACCGCAAAATGGGTTTCGTCAGTTTATCGCCGATAGATGCGTCCCGAATCGAGATGTCAATATTTACAATTGAGCGTAGTTCAGACGATGTTTTCTATTATATGGAATGTTGTGGTCTATTTGCTTGAGATTTCGGCGATTTTGGTAGAATGCTAAATTACCTCTAGTTGGCATAGCGTCTGAGCACCCCAACAAGTACATAATATGTCTTTGACTTTCTTAAATTTGCCCAGCATGCCGTCTCGGTACAGTTTAGATCAAAACATATATAATATACGTACTGCTGGGTCTCATTACCTCCCGACGAGTTTCTACTTCTGAACGTTTCGATGCACATGGGCCATTACGATCTACATGTGATAAATTGGCCATAGCTCTAAAAGTAAAAGTGCCGTTCTTCTGTTTATTACCCATTTAGTGATATCAATAATGCATTTTATGATATCACATATTCGATTTTATGATGTCACTAAATTCATTTTATGATATGACTGAATGCATATATGATATCACAACATCGAATATATGATATCATTGAATATTCTATTATATCACAAAATGATTTATGATATCACTGATTTGTGATATCATAAATTCATTTCTTGATATCACAAATTCGAATTATTGATATCATAAAATAGTAAGTATTTATAGTGATAATAATAATCGATTTGGCCCTCTATGTTTGTCAGAAAGACAGAAACAGCAGAATGAGGTAATCAGAGGACAATTGAGTAATGCCATCCCGCAGAGCGGGCTAGCATAACCAAATTCACCCTCTGAGGACCTCATTCTTCATCTATTCTGATCGAATCGGACTTTCTCTTTGACATGATTGTCATTTCATAAAAAAAAACGCACAACAACTAAATACCTCACACGCACTGCGTCAGTGTCTCATATACATTCTCACGGTGGGGAATCACGTGGTTTCGAGGTTGGTGAGTACCACGAATTCAAAATGTGCAAACGCACAAAATCATAATATACGAGGAACTGACACAAAACAGCAGTTTGACTGTTACGAGTGTATGCTGGTTTATTTCTGAAACAAGTCGATACCTTATTTGTTCGGAAATACTTAATGGTTTTCTATAACATTCTGACCAAAGTTGCCAGTCGGAGGTGCGTGGAATACATCAGTCCATACATCTTGGAAATCCTTTGACTGACAACCTTGGTCAGATTGTTAGAGCAAACAAATGTGAATTTGGTCATAAATAGTGTAGCATCTGCTCGTATAGCTGTCAAAATACTATGTAATATGTCATATCTTAGTGTATTACCTTTTTTCCTCGCTTCTGGTTGGCTATTTTGAATGCGTGATACTCATCAACTCGAAACCAAGTGATTCCCCACCGTGATTCTGATATGTATTGCAGAAGAGAACGATGTGGCTTTCATCAACAGACCAACCTCAAATTCGGCGTTCATCCAGTTCCGACCATCAAGAAGAAAACAGCAGGAAATGGGAGACGCGGGGATTTCTGGATTGTTCCGGACATTTTATGACGTTGAACGGTCAGAGGGAGGCGGTGAAGTTCTGGTACGTATATATAGGTCCTAAACCAAATAAATGGGTCCCATATTCACATGGCAAAGAACATGCTTGCCATCATGAATGTAACGATATATATTATATATATAGCCTAGGGTGTGGGGTGTCTCATAACCAAATGGGTCCATTATTTTTTAAGTCAACTTAATATATATATATATATTTTTTTTTTCTTAACTCAGTGAGCGTGAACAACTTCTCATTTCTTATCGAAATGGCCATGTGTCCCTCAAATCAAATCAAACTTGAAAATCGGTCCCGATTTTCATCAATGTCGGGATTCGAACCCGCGCCAACCTCGTCTAGCCTAGACTGTGCATGATGATCTTATCCACGACCTAACCACCTCGGCTACGGGGACATCCTTAAAAAGGAAGCCCTTTCACCAAGAGTTGGGAAGCGTATCAGTCTGAACATGGGTTCGAACCCACTACCTTCGAAATTTTTGATCTGCCATTCTGGAAACATGTCAATGTACTTCCTTCGAAATTGCATCTGTGACCTTACGATTACTGGTACCGGCGTATACATATGTCAGAGTTATGGAGTCACGGACTCAGTATGAGTGTTCATTGCTTCATATTTGCTTAACTCAGTGAGCGTGAACAAATTCTCATTTCTTATCGAAATGGCCAAGTGTTGAGAGACCTATTATCGACCTCGGGCTGATATCACTTCAAACTCGGCTGATAACCAACCAAACTTGGCTGATATCAGGTGGGACGTCATCAAGCGAAGTGTAGTAAACTTAAACATAGTGTTTACATCCAACATAACATAAACTCACCCAAACGACAGGTAATAACATCGCTCAAATCTTCCGCGAAAATTCAGCAATGACGTCAAATGGCGTCAACGAAATGGTGACGTTTTCAAGGGAATTTATTATTTTAAATGCTGAATATCTGGTCAAATGTTTTATCTGCTGCTTATATGAAAGGTGACATATCTCACGATATTTATGATACTTTATGATGACTGTCATGTCATGCAAAGCACGTGTTTAATTGGCTGATACATTGTAAGAAACAGATTTCAAAATATACCTCATTAAATCACTTATTGTTTGACGACCTTGACTCTTAACACATGACCTTGACCTCACAGACTAGTGACCTTCACACCAATTTCTCAGGCAATACTCTGTCAATAATTCTACATAAATATAATAAGCTATACGGGTTCATTTTAGCTCAAATATTGATCATTTCCATAATTTCATTGACATCTTAGTTGTTGCCATGGAAACGGGTATTTTCACCATAAACGCATAATTTTTGGTAACCACAGCACAGCCTAGCAGATGCTTCGTATTACAGGCGTTAAAATCTCATGTGTTTACTCCTTAATAGTTCAAGGGCATTTTTAATATCTACGTGGACATCTCATGTGCGTTGTCATTCACAAAGTTACAACTCTAATATCTTATTTAATGGCCCACTTATTTTTCGAACCCCAGATCACATGATTTAAAATATATGCCACGTTATATACCATTTGAAAGAGGAAGCTCCAAAACATTGTACTTTCAACTTATTCGATGAACTAAACTGTGAATATGTTGTTTTTGTTGAGAAACCGACGTCTGTTCTGTGCTGAAGTTTCTACTCAAAGTCTATTATTTTCAATAGAAGGGGAAATTCTTCTATATTCCATTGAATATAAACTTTTGTTTGAATTATGTTGCATTCTGGTAGCCATAAAGGGGAAAATGATTTTATGATGTCAGCTATTTTATATTACTCTATGGGCACAGACGTTCCAAATGGTGATGAATTATAGTATTTAATTATCGGTCATGTATAAGTTGCGTGCTTTGTATTTGCATGCGTCAAACATTACGCTCGCGTACAGTATATTATATAGATTTTCGCCGACAAGCAACCAAACAACTGTTGCAACTTAATTGAAGACCACAAAGAAACCATTTTTGTGATTAATATTTTTCTTATATGTTTGATGGGAACATATGCATATTTTTATTAGACGCACCGGTTTTACTGACATATACCAGATGCTATCAGGGTGTTTGGGGAGTCCCTGGACTATTGGATTGGAGCAGGTAGCAAATAAGTTAGGGAAAGCATTACAGAGCCCATAGACACCCCAATCCAACACATAGACACCCCAATCCAGCCCATAGACACCCCAATCCAGCCCATTTTAACTATAAATTATTAAATAAAGGTAAACAAGACAACCACTAATATCTTATCTGTATTATTATTATATGAGATTCTCATTTTTGGCTAACCATTGAAAGCATTCCAAAACCTCAGAAACATGGAATTCGTTTTCTCTTTTAATACTGGAAGTGGCAAATTAAATTTTTAATTAAATAGTAATTCTATTACTCGATAAATTTAAATATTAACTGTTACCTGGTTACAGTTAGATATTTTAACTAGGATAACTTGTATACAATTTATATGATAATTTGTACGTGTTTAATTTATATATATGAATTTGTTTTTACAGTCGGTCAAAAGCTCTTCAGAGCTGGTGTATATAATTTATCTATATTTATTGTAGGTCGTCAATGGCTACTTTGTTCATTTCTTCGCACCAGAACGTCTGGATGCGGTTGGGAAAAACGTCTTATTTATTCTTGATGTCAGCGGTTCTATGAGTGGAAAAAAGATCCAACAGCTCAAGGAAGCTATGAAGAGCATTCTGAATGAACTTAGCGAGGGTGATAAATTCTCCATTGCTAAATTCAGCTCATCAGTAACCATGTGGAGAACCGACTTCATTCCTGCAAATGATGAGAATATTGCTCTCGCAACACAGCACGTAAACAACATGCGGGCCAGGGGAGGTAAGCATACGGCAACACAATTTAAAAGACTGGTTAACGAACCCATCCTACAACCGTTTCCCCATCATGACCCATGTTGTAATATAAAGTAATGCTTTTTATCACATAATTAGTCGCTAAAGCCGGCGTCATATTTGTTAGTAAGACACATGTGTATTATCGGCACGCGCAATGACGTAAGCGCTTAGTTAGCGCAATGATATCGATCAATGTTATTGTTTTGTTAATTAGAATATAATTATTATATTCAATTTTGTGTTGGGTCATTTAGGGCTGACTGTGAAATAGATTAATATTATCCATCATGACCTGGGGTGTGGGATGGAAAATCGACCAAATATCTGGCCCCGAGGGTGAGATTTTTCCATCCCACACCCCAGGTCATGATGGATCATTTTTCTCCCAACCCAAGAGCCTCATTCCGATTTTTTGTTTTATGCCAATCTTTGGCACATTCCAGTAGCTTCGTAACGGTATATATGGGGAGAAATCTGATGCGATATTCGTGATTAACTGGGATGATTTCGGTTATATACAGTAAAAACAAAGCGCGTTACCCGTGCGCGCAGGGTTAATACGTTAGAGTGAAATTGACACGGTCTTGTGAAAACGACATGGATACGTCACATCGTTGCACCTGCATAAATTCCGAAAAACGCGCGTATTGAAGTGAAGTATATACAACTGGACTAATCGTGTTTGTCATCGGAAATGACCATATATCGATACCATTAGAAAAGGAAACATGTGAATATATGACAGACAATGTTAGTTAGACGCGTTCGACGATTTATTGCAACGATGACAACTGTTCGAATGTGGAATTATTTCGTTCGTCATTTTATTTGTGAAGCGGCTATTGTTTACTTGTTACGAAATGTGCCAGTGGTGCCAGTTTCGCTTGGGGTCTTCCGTTTTATGGAATATGTTCGCAAATTAGTCGTTTATATTTCACGTTATATATGCAACTATGTGTCTGCAAGTGAAGTTATGTTGAAGGTTTTTCGTGATTAACAGTTGAGGCTTATCTCCATTTGTATTAGCGTCCACGAATTCGTCCGTATTTATTTACTTGAAACCTGAAGCGTAACTGGTTTGTCGCCATTGTTTTGATCTGTTTTAGTTCACACAAAACATGATGACGGATTGTTAAATTAGTTCCTGCTCTTAATTAAATAGGTATTTAAAGCAGTCACGTGGGTGGTGTGAGATAGATGGTCACGTGTTATGTGAGACAGGGAAATCTCACCCAGCTATCTCACACTGGCTGCCTGTGCTAATTTACGCTAAAGTGTGTAGGGGGTGGGGGAAATATGGGTGAATAGGGTGGTTGAACACTTATGTCAACATGAAAATTCAGATTTAAAATGGAACTATATCTTTTCTTGAGGGTGTCTTTACTTCCTCTTTGGTTGTGATACGGAAATCAATATTATTTTATTTTAACCCCAGCCGTTTCGAGAGAGTTTTTTTTTTGGTTGCAAAAATGAGATTATGCGATAAAAAGGATGTCAAATTTCGTATAGAATTGCGACTTGTTAGAGAGCCTCTATTTATTAAAGGTGCTCAATCCGATTCGGTGGTCCCCATATCATCAGATTCAAACAAAAACATTTTTTGAATTGCCGGTTCAGTTATCAAAATCGAGTAGTTGCCCAAAAATAATGCTAACCAGTCAATTATAGTATAAAATTGCCCAAAAGCTGTTATTAAACAACATTTTGTTCAACGAAATTTTGCCGGTTTGTCAAATATCTGACACAAAGAGCCAATTTATGTTAGAGTTATTCATCTTCATCAGCAAATTGGTCCGAGATCGTCTTCTCGTCGACTGTTACTGTATGGGTCACAATAATTATAAATAATAGATTTCAAAAATCGATATCTGATCACTCTGAGCTTTCATGGGTGGGTTCCTCGAATCGAATCAAATATTTTTTACCCCCGAAGCCAAGGAAATAGTAATTTGCGAGCGTTAATTTGGCATCTTTAATAGTTTGCTTTATCTCCATATATTTACATACTAAGTGTGATTATCACTAAATCCAGCATTTCGATTGGTCGGCGCCCACGTGACTAGTTGCAATTATTTCTCGGTGAACGCGCAACAGCTCATAACTGCAACCCCATAATTACATCGACGCGTCACTGATACCGGAAAGAAAAACGCGTAATGTTTTGGGCGCATTTGGACTCGCGCAGGATTGATTTAATAAATCATCAGGCTTCAATATAAACAAATTGTTCCTGTTCAATTTTGCCAAGGGTGCTATGGAGTATTTTGGCCTGGTTTTGTCACGATACACTTTTCGATTTAAATACATTCAGTTTACAAAAGTGGATTTTTCGCTAAATGTATATAAATATAAGGATTAACTGTCATGTGGACTGTTTTTATGGAGATGTAACCGTGAGGTAAGTGGTCATAACTTGTATTTCGGGTTTTACACAAGTTATAACCACTTACCTCACGGTTACATCTCCATAAAAACAGTCCACATGACAGTTAATCCTTATGTAAATACATGCACGAGTCATGGGATGTATATTGTTGACGGAAGAGTCTTTTCTTCTGCTTTCATCTTTGTTTCCATTATTTAACCCTTTCAGTGCCAGGTCCGATTTTTGTATCAACCCATATACCCTGTGTCAATGCATTATCTTATATATGCGAGTCGACCATAGGTCGGCTCGCATATATAAGAGAATGCATTGGCCTAACAATTTTTCATCATTTGTTATTATTTTTTACAATTTTAGTAATTTTGTCTTATATTCTTTCACAGACTTATTTTGTAGGTTTGGTGCCAGGGAATCTTACGTTTTTCATGGGCATCAAAATTATTACAATGAATACTTGGTGATAGTTTTGAGTGATAACATGCCCCTAAGGTTTTATCCAGTTTGTTTTTAAATTCGCTATAGCATGCTTAAGCATACCCAAAAAAAACATTCAACCCCAAAAAAAAAATCTAAAAAACAAAATATTTATTTTTTATGGCCGATTTTACACACCATAATTAGGGCACTCAAAGGGTTAAACCTTATATGGAAAGAAATGTCACCAGTTTATTGGTTTATAATTTGATGTACTATTCATGTATAGTATACGCTGATTGTTTGGTGATAAATTCTTTTTTATTATTCTTTCCCTCTCGCATCTATAAGTTTACCTCCATAATATTCGTAAACAAGGCAGATATACTATTGGGGTGGCATAATTAACAGTTTGCATTACGTATCCCATACTAATTTACACTGTTTTTGCAATGACCGATTCATTTAGCATTTGGCCTATACCATGGTACTTTCGAGTACTACACTATGGGATAGAAAAGTTTACAAGCAAACATGCACTGCATTCCCTAGCAGTTACTATATGGGAGAATTAGAGTTGGAATTTATGTTTTTGTAAATTCATAGTATTTCGTAGTTAGAAAAAGTAGTATTTTTATTCAAGATATAGCAATTTTTGTGTGTTTCATGGAGTACATGTATAGAAGCTTGTTGGTTTGAGATTTTTGTGAAAAACATCTGAACTCCTATCACGGATTGAGATATCCATTCATTTCTTAATTTACACTCAAATGAATGAATGGATGACTGTGTAAAGGCGTCGAATTTCAACGTAAAAATAAGAGTATTGTGGAGCATATGCACGAGACACTTGAACGAGTTGAAAAACTGTATATCGTTGTTTTTAAAGAGTTTTGCAATGGAACGCACAAAAATCAACATACCTGACTTAAAACATATAATTTTTTCTCTCTCTTTATATAGCAACAAATATAGATGCAGCATTGTTATCGGGGATTCAGAAATTGAAGAATTTAGACGACGATCTTGCGGGCATAATAGTTTTCCTGACAGACGGTGAACCAACTATAGGAGAAACTAACCCAGACCGCCTGCTCAAGAATGTTAGATCTGCGAACGAAGGGGCGCAACTCTTTAGTTTGGCGTTCGGGAATGGGGCAGACTATGATTTCGTTAAAAAGTTAGCGGCTCAAAATTATGGCGTTGCCAGAAAAATATACGAGGACTCTGACGCAGCCATCCAAATTTCTGGGTTTTATGAGGAAATCTCAACAGCTTTAATGCAGGATGTTACCTTTAAATACGTGGGTGATCAGGTGGATAACAGCACGCTAACGAATTCCAAGGCAAAAAGCTACTTCGAAGGATCTGAGTTCATTATTTCTGGGAAGCTCAAGGATCCTAATGTAAAGTCATTGACTACGGAAATATCTGGTACAAGTTCTGAAGGCATTAAAACTCTAACTCTCGATTCTGGTGTCATGGACGTACACGTGGACGAACATGTTGGCGGGTTAACAAAACTAGAAGATTTGGCAACGATAACGGAACGAATTTGGGGCTACCTGTCAATAAAACAGCTAGAGAAACGCCTGCTGATGGACATTACGACCGAGGAGCGTAAAGCCATAGAACAACACATTCTCGAAAAAGCATTGAAGGTACGTTATAGGGGCTATTATTTATCACACGCTTGTTTCTAGAATTATAGTGTTCTTGCTATTACATATTTATAACTACGTCTGGAACACGCATTCCATGCGCATCCCGTTGATGGCACACGACGTAAATACACAGAACGACACGATTATTACTTGAAACAGGTTGGGAACCGCTTGCACAACGCAGGCATAAGCAGACATTAATTCAGTTTTACAATATGACAAAACACAAAGCTCCATCCTATATATCTAATATGATTCCACCTGATTCTTCCTCAACTGGCCACAATTTTAGACATCCCAGCATCCACCCACCTGATAGTAATAATAATTAATATATGTATACATTTCTACAATCTGCCACACGTGCTTGGAACAGCTTATCGGACTCAGTAAGGCCTTCAGAAACGTTAGCAGAATTTAAACGAAACATTAACAGTGGTCGTTCAAAGATTGCTAAATTTTATTACCATAGTTATTCTCGTAAAGCTCAAGTTTATCATACTAGAATCAGATTGGGATGCAGTAACCTGAACAAAGACCTTGTCACAAATCACCTTAAAGGGTCCCCGATGTGTCCTTGTGGTGGCTTTGAAATTGAATCTGCATATCATTTTCTCTTGAAATGTCCATTATATACTCAAGCAAGAACTGAAATGTTTGCTGATCTGCCACCGATTAGAATATCACCTGATGTACTTCTGTATGGGTCGCTTGAACTCACTGATGATTTGAACATTAAAATTTTCGATGTTGTACAGAAGTTCATTATATGTACTGGGCGTTTCTGACTAACGGGTAAGATGGTTAAAGCCGAAACACGCGTGTTACTAATAAACTATATGTAAAAGTCTTAAATTATAGTCACTGCGCGTGTTTTAGCCCTACCACCTCGCCCTCGATAATTGAATAATTAGTTATGGTACATACACATTTCGTCACTAATTAAATACTTATTAAATACATTAACTAAATAGCTCATTAATGGAATGGAAATAATTATGATAACCCGCTGTTTTCAAATTCTCTCCAATTGGGTCGTAGCGTGATCAAATTTGTTTTGAATTTAGATTCTTCGTTGGCTTGTGACAATAAATGGTGATCAATTTGACATGATAAAATCCTCTCTTATTTCTCCGTGACATATCTTATCCTGATGTTAATGGTAAGTTTATCTATCCCCTTTTCAACTACTACCTGCACTCGCTTTCCCTTTCTCTTTCCTATCCCTTCATCTATAAACTTTATTACTCGGACCATACAGAACCAAACCCGTCTGCTATACCCCAATGGTATATATTGGGGTAACATTTATTTACTGAGGATAGGACTTAACAAAAGCCCCCAAGCTTGTTGCCCAATCCTCGTTTGAACACTTTGAGATTATATGTTATGTATTTATTGTTTGTAATTATGTTCTGTTTAGTTCAAATAAAATATTGTTTAAACCAAATGGGTTTGTCGATACGACACGGGTGTTGTTGCTGAATGATAGAACGAGAGGCGCTTGCGCCTCGAGTTCTATCCTTCCGCGACAGCACGAGTGCCATATCGACAAACCCATTTACACATCGTGTCGTTCTGTGTTTATTGCACGCTTCGCGTCCTAGAATCCGTGCATTAAAAATACAGGATTAGAAGGTTTATTTAGGCTCATACAGGGCGTGTATGTCATGTGTAATGAATCTTTTATTTAAATAGTTCCAGTTTCATGGTGGAAGGCGAACGTCATGTGCGTCATTTTACGTCAACGAGATGCGTATGGAACGTACGTTCCATACGGATTTGTAAATATGGAACAGCAATAACACTGTACTTCCAGGAACAAGCGTGTAATAAATGATGTTCCCCTCAACCGGGACTGTAATGATTTTTTAGATTTAGATTTTATTTTGAAGCAAATCATAATACAATGATGTCTGCCAACAATATTGTACATGGAATGATGAGAATATAATTATGTTAGAGTTATCAATAAATGGTCAAGTGACTCACTCACTCATATAAATATATTCATACATCCTCGAAGAAGATAATCTCTGAATAACTCTGTAGTCTATGTTATCCAAAAGTGCTCGTATATCTTTATGGGTCGTTTTGGATCACAAGGTTTTGAGTCGCTCAAATGAACATGAAGTCGCTCAAATGAACATGAAGATCCTGGTATAAGATTGGTATGCAAGACACCAAGTTTTTTAAATAGGATGTCACGTTGGCGCCCATGTTTCGCACACAAAAAAGAAAGAAGTGCTCCTCGTCTTCCAAAATATTGCATGTTGCACATTTTCTATCCGGACGACCAATTTTCGGTCTTTTGTATGTCAGTTTCACAGCCAATTTATGAGCACTAATTCTCATCATAGTCAAGTATTGAATGCAAGTTTTTTGTATGTGTAACTTTAGGTAATTTTGACATTCAATGTTTGAATACATCTTCCCAAAAAGCTGAAGCTTATTATCTTCAGCTTTCGTGGAAAGTACTTGCAGTTGCTTGTTTAATGTTGTGGTAAAACTATCATTTATTTTTTCTTCCAGGTTGTGATACATTGAATTAGAGTCTATATTAAATCTCTTCATTATATTTTCCACCGTTGAATACCATGATTTATGACCACTTTCTGATAATTCTTTATCAGTATCACAAACCTCTCTGAGAAATCGCAGAGATGGAAATTTTTCCACTCGTGTTAAATAGTTCAACGCACGTTTACTAATAAAGTTAGATATGGGTTTTCTCCCAAGTTCACATCGGCTAGCAAGATTATAAGATTTTTTCGGTACTCCCAATACGTACTTGCAGAATCTTATGTGAATTTTCTCGAAGGGAGTCTGATCATTGAAAAAAGATTTCTCTGTGAAATCACATATCCATACCTCAGACCCATACACGAGGATAGGTCTGATGAGTGCATCAAATAACTTCAAGAAAAGTTCAGTATTAGAAATATTAAAATCAAGTATTTTTTATTTGAGAGAAAAAACTGCTTTGAGGGGATTCGAGAATAATCTTGTTCGAAGTAGTTAATTTTACAAATATTATATCCGAATTGACAGCACACACCGTCATTCGTATATACTAATTAAATGCAGCGACTATCGATGGCAAAATGGGTTTCGTTAGTTTATCGCCGATAGATGCGTCCCGAATCAAGAAGTAAATATTTACAATTGAGCGTAGTTGTTCAGACGATGTTTTCAATGGAGTGTTGTGGTCGATTTGCTTGAGATTTTCGGCGATGTTGGTATAATGCTAAATATTCCTCCAGTTGGCACACTACCTGAGCACTAACTTATCAGTTTCATGCACCCCAACAAGTACATAATATGTCTGTCGGTACGGCTCTATCGTACCATCACGGAAGGATAAAACTCGAGGCTGCGCCCCTCGTGCTATCCCTCCGAGTTAGCACTCGTGTCGTATCGACGAAACCATGCATTAACACACTCGTATTGCTGTGTGTAGGAATCAGGGAGCTAAATGTGTTCTAGAGTCGGGGAGCGAGTACACCGTGGAACCCTAAAGGTGAAGGTAACTGAAGAATGACCTTCACCTGATACATGCGACACGTTATTAAAGGATGACATCGCGTTTATTTGATTTGTACATAATATCTAAATAATTTAAACTGGTGAATGAATGGGGGAACGGATTTTTGTGAGCGGGAAATGTATTTAACTAGCTGTTGTAGATCTGGGTTTTTCCAGATCAAATTTGGCTGTGAGATAGCCCTGTCGTACACTTGGGGATTTATTTTAAAAAGTAAACACATGACCTATGATTTTTCTTGCATTTTCGTGATCAACTGGTGTCAATCTAGCTGGGTAAACATCACTGGTATGGCCTGCAGGCTTCAATTCAGCGAATTTGGCCGAAACGTTAACACTGTCGCCTATGGGAAACCATTTAGTTCCGTGATTCCTGTATGTATACGCCTTGTCATTTAGTCGCGGCCATATTGGATCCACCAAGATCTGTTCAGTTTTTAGTGCAACAGGTCAAAGTTCCGGAGTAGCATGCCATATATGGAATTCGTGAATATTCAAAAGCTCCATATATGGAATGCTACTCCAAAATTTTATCTGTAGCACTAAAAAGAAGGAAGGGGCTGTGTGGATCCAAAATGGCCGCGACCAGTGTATTGTATTGATTGGATAACGTAATGTAACATGTTGAGTATGAGATTCGGAGGCTCAAGCATGACAATAGTTTGTTAAAGAGGCAGCTTGTTGGCGTGTGAACTCACAACTTCATGGAAATGAATGGAAGAACACACACCATATATATTGGTTTTCAATTTGTGCCACAAACTAAGATTTTCTTATTAGCTAATTTTAGTGATTAACCTTTCCATGACTGGAGCTTCCTGAAATTTAGCGAAAATCCTGTGCCAATGCATTCTCATATATATGCGAGTCTCACATATATAAGAGAATGCATTGGCCTAATAGTAATTACATTGGCCTTGTAAAACAGTGCATTCGCTTATATGTGCGAGGCTTCCTATGGGATAGTCGCATATATATATAAGAGCATAAACTGGCACATGATTTTTAATGCTGCACCAGCGCAGCTCCCGCTATGAAAGGGTTAAATCTCTAAGGTACATTATATTTTCCACGGGTTTTGACTGCATGGCATCGGTGGGCAAGGTTATCCATAATGAAATGGGGCACGCCGGGGCAATGTTAGTTATAGGTAAACATAAAATAAAATAGTAAATGTATTCGAAATTATCAATATCTCTTTCTCAAATGAAAGAGAATGTGGTATTTGACGTATTTATAACAGATGGCGTTACATAATTATGTTGTGCCAAGCAAAAGATACCCTTGTATTATCATCAACTGAATTAAACTCAACTTGATGTCATTTAAATATCGAAGATTCAGGGGAGATTTAATTGAGACATATAAGATGTTAAATGGACATTACAATTTGGACACCAGTTGCCTTTTTCAAATGTCTCCATACACAACAACAAGAGGAAATATCAGGAAATTATATAGACAAAAGTTCAACAAGAATGTTGGAAAATTCTTCTTCACGCAGCGTGTGGTTTCGTCTTGGAATAGTCTACCAGACCATATCGTTCAACTAAAATCTCTGGATGAATTTAAGACTAACATAGACGCTTACTTCTATCACTTGAAGTATGATTACGAATACGTCAAATGATATTCTCACACTAATATGCATATTATGCAAATCCATTAATTTATTCAATTGTACCGGAACTAAAAGTCAAATGACTTGTTCCGATGATGATGCTGATGATGATGATGATGATTATTCCACGTAAGAAATCAAAGAATGCAGCTGTCATATTACTTATATACCTATTCCTGGAATAGTATATATTCTATGTAATCGTACCATAATTATGTATATATATTTATGTATTTTAAACAGTTTCACTTTGTGACGCCATATACGTCTATGGTTGTGACGAAACCAGATGCATCTGTGCTGCCTGACGTTGGGGATTCTCCAACACCCAGGGATGAAGGTAAGTTAACACATTCTGTACTAAATGGACTCTCCCATCAGTTATACAAGTATACATGGAAATGGTCTATTATTCAACAAGAGGGGTGTCCAGACAATATAAAACAGATGAACAGAATAGGCGTACAGAAGAATTTCTATTTGCTGGTGGGAAATGTTCAGAGATTTTTGTTGAACGTATCAGATGAGCGTATCCTATGACATCACGATCTGAGTAATACACGGTATGGCTTTGACATGGTATAATTCTATTTCACTATTAGAATAGGCATAGAAGATACCAATTTTTTGTGATGTCACTCATTAGAAAAAGTTGTCAATATTACACTGTTACTAAGAGGTGAACTACCGTAATTAATAGATACATGCAGGGTATTACTTGGTTGGTTTGATATTATAGGCCTGATTTCAGTCCTCAGTAGCCTCATATCAGCCTTCGTCGTCAGGCTGATTGTGATATGAGGTTACCTCAGGGTGATATAGGGCCTAATATCAAACCAACGATGTTGGCGCTGCTAGTCTACAGGGTCACTGTCTCGTTGTTCCCCTTGCCGAGGAGATATAAATGGGTACAGGACGTTTTGTATCATCTTAAGTCATTTCGTACCATATTTTTGGTAGTTTCGTACCATATTTTTGGTAGTTTCATACCTTATTGTTTGGTCGTTTCGTACCATGTAGGAAATCAATTGGTCATTTCGTACCATGTTACTACATGTATGTCACACCATATGGAAACAAATAAATGATTTTCTACAAAGTACGAAATAAAAATAAGTAACCAAACAATCCGGTACCCTACCGTTATGTAAAACCAAAAATTAGGAATGGATTACTATGGAACGACCATGGTTATGGTATCAAATACTGAAATAATGAAGAAGTCACTGCAGTTGTATATATCATTTATGTGGTCACATTATATGCATGTATAATGCAACCTGTAAGTTGACATGACCTCTGTTCTATTTGGCTTATGATTGAGTTCTGAAGTGCTCTTCGCACTGTCAGGTTTACTTGATCAATACTCCAGCAATGTTCAGAATCCGATTCCACGACGCTCGTATGAAACGTCTAGAAAATAGAATCCATATTTAATAAATCCTTCAGACATTCAATATTACCGATCGCCTGAATCAACATCTGACTGTTTGAAGCGGTTCCACTCAATGGTTGTTTTCAGAAGAAGTCGTCGCAATGTACAGTGCTAGTACGCACTAGTACACAGTAGATCGAACGATTATCTTACGGTGTTAGAGATGTTGTTGTTGTTATTGTTGACATAATCATATTCATACTGCTGTTGTTAGTACTTGTCGAACACATTCTAAGTTCTCCACCGGATTTTGACAGACAATCCCTGCATCTGGATCTGGATGGTGTACGGCGTATGATCCTCGCGGATGTGTAGAACGCCGGGCGAGAGAGAATTATGTTCTTTGCGGGACTGTTGAGTTGTCAGCTGCTGTTCTATTTTGAATTTCGCATGCGTCCATCTCATTTAGAGTGTTCCACTGAATAATTGTCCGTGGGAAGAATGAATTTGAGTATTCAGCAGAGTTTGTCACCAGTGGCTCTTACCGGTAGGACAGTGAATTATTACATTCCTGTTTTGAGACTATATTTGTGGCACTGAAATCTGCAAATTTCTTGGCTCGGATTTTTCTGCCCACCTTTTTTGGTTTAATTAAGCACTGAGTGTTTACAGCCGACACCTGCCCCTTATCCATCTTGTGAAAGAGCTCCAGCCTCTGGTCTTTCCTTCTTTCTTAGAGTGGTCTTATCTCGCAGTCATTCATCAGTTTGGCCATGTCCTTCGATTGGTAATTGCCGGTCATGAGCCGTACAGCTCCTCTCTGTATTCTCTCCAGGGCGTCGATGTTCTGCTGCTGGTGAGGATCCCACATGACGGCTGCGTATTCCAGCGACGATCTTACGAGTGTCTCATACGCTACGCATTTACTCTTGAATGGTGCCTTCCTACGGTTTCTTCTGATGAATCCGAGCGTGCTGTTAGCCTTCTTCGTGATCTTGTCTATCTGTGGCAACCATTTCATATCGTTTGAGAGCATGACTCCAAGATATGGTGATTGAGTGACGCTTTGTATGATCTGTTTCTGAGCTGGTACATGTAGGTCAGTTGGGAACAGTGATAATCACAGTAATACTGACAGTGAATGAGTGATACATCAAGTGATCAACGTCATACTAGTACAGTCCTCAAATTCGGTTGCTTAATTCAGATATTCTGGGTCAATAATAATCACAATATTAAAAACAAGCTCTCAATTGGATCTTCGGTATCTGCTACATGTACAGGATATAGTCCACAGTCCGTATATCATCGCAGTTTTCATGTTCAGGGTCACTTTCTGACGCGAAAATGTTCGAGAACACGCATTTTTTTTTGGCAGGGGGGTATCCCATGTTGACGTCACGGAATTTGCAGTTTGGTGATTCCAACAAGATTCATGGTGGCGCTCCTAGCGTTAATTTGAGATTGGTGGCGACCCTAGCGTTCATTGGTTTAAGAATTGATCATTGGTGATAGTGTTGGCGAGAGGCATTGCCGGAGATGACTGTCCATTCAGAGTTTCAATGGTGAATTTTGAACTTTCCAACACTTCAACAATCGAGTTCTGACTCGCACTAAAATCACCCATTAAAATTAATTTAGAGGAAATGCAATAAATCACGGACTTTTCGTAAGTATTCTGTTTTATATCCTTAACATAAGATAAAATTAATTTGATTTTCCTTTCTGTATTTTATCGAATAAAAAATGCGTTCAGTAGCTTTTGATCAAGACCGTACTGAATTAAGGGGAATTCCCTACTTCGCTAAAATAGAAATTGTCAAAATAGTCCGTATTCGTGCGCGCTGTAAACAATGTGTAAACTTCGTTACTTTTTCGATTTCCAAACATAATTGGGTGGTATTTTTTAGCTTTTTGGGCCCTGTCTCCACATTTTGTCAACTTTATTGAACTAATTATTGATTATTTTACATTCGTAGCACACGAGTATATTATTTTCGACTTTTAGTTGGTTATTTAGACGTTTTGTTTTGAATACAAGCCAGTTGTGGAAACGCACGTGCACCAGCTGTTGCCATCCACGATATCCTTGTTACCATCCAGGATACAAGATCGGAAACCGCATAGGCGTCTTCGCGTGTATTTGATGAAATATAGCTATATTGTAAGATAAATCTTGATATCCACTGAATCGTAAGCGCATCAAAAACTTTGTCCCTCTTTCCTCTCCAGAGTTATCTCCCATATATATGTCAACCTCGAAATCTTTCTGATCGCCTGTTCTCACATAGCAAGAAAGATAGCTGGATTTAGTTTTTATGGTAGTGCTGGCCGTTGTCAATATACTACACAAAAATATTTTGGACAGGGTCGGGCTTACATTTTTTGGTTAGGGTGGGGGCGAAATTTCGCAATTTGTTTTTTGCGATGATTTCAACCATTTTTACTACCATGTATCTATAGGACGTATTAATGATCCTCCTGAAAGAATTTTGTAAATCGGTTGAGAAATGTCCAAGTTACAGACCATCGAAATTTGTATTCATACATTGACTGAGGAGAAAGCGGTTGTGACCAAAACTCCTCTTAGACGACGCACATGAGCAGGATTTGGTTTATGTGAGCGTGTTATTCCTAGAGAGAAGACCAACTGGTGCAATTTTTACCAAGATCCAAAAACATTTGTCCCTGTTAGGGAGGGGTGCAAACATTGTCATTTTTTGTCGTCTCCGATTTGAACCAAAATTGTTGTGAAGTATCGATAGGACGTTCTGAGAGTACTCCCGAATAAATTTTGTAAATCGGTTGAAAAATGTAGAAATTGTGGCCCATTAATTCTTATCAAGTTTACAGAAGATGCACTATGGATTTAAATTTCTACAACCAATCGTCACTTTTTTTGCTTGTTGTCCCTGCGCGACTGGTGCTGGTTCAACTTTGATTGTCTCATGAATGTCAATAACGCCGAGGCCTGCATAATGCAACAACAACGCTTTCTTTTTGGCCGAATCATTAATATCTGTTGCAATCAGGGGGGGGGGGAATTCCGGCACGTATGCCGGGGTGGGTGGGTGGTCAAAGCCACCAACAAGCAATTTTTTCCGCAACTAAAAAAAATATTTCCTGCTTGTTTTTTAGTGTTTTGGCAATGAGTTGGGCTTCAAAACCACTTTGAATGAGAGAAATAATGTAATTCTAACTGGTAAACTGACTGCAGGCAGTTATCGTGTTGTATTTTGTTGCAAATTATGAAATCCAAGATGGCCGCTGGCAGCCATGTTTTTTTGGCCGAATGACCTCAAAATGACTCATTCCTATTTACATGTCCATGTTAACATCCATGATAAATAGTATGCACAGAAATTCATATACAGCTGTTTACAGTGAATTTCCCCCCGCAAATCTCTGTTTTAGTGTTAAAAGGGGGGTGGGTGTCAAAAAATTGTCGGAAAAAACTACCGTAAACGGAAAATAATTTGGCGGTGGGGGTGGGTGGGTACAAAAAATGATCGAAAGGGAAAAAATGCCATACGTGCCTGAAAAAAATTTCCGACCCCCCCCCCCCCCCCCCCCCCCCCATGTTGCAATCAGAAAGTTCCCAAACCTATCCAGGTATTTAGGCCACGTCAATGCAACGGATGATTCATCTGCAGTGTCGAAAGCAGGTAATGGTGGTAGGGAAATCGCCATGATTTAAATACAAAAAATGCAATAAAAGTTCAAATTACAACATTTTCTTGAAAAATATTCCACAAATCCCATCTTCGTCGCCAGTTGTCATGTTTGAATCTTGTTATATAGATTGATGGCCCGTAGATAGTTTATAATCAACAAGATTAGATTAAATCACATTCTATAATTTTAACTTCAGGAAGTCAAATTCACGAACAGCCAAGGGAGGTAATACTTCCAACAGGAAGTCAACATTATACAGTTGTCGCCGTTGTCGAGGGAGACATTGAGATTTGTCACCCGCTCGAGAACGGTATGTCTCCCGAGGAGCGAAGCTCCGAGGGAGACATTCCGTTCTCGAGCGGGTGACAAATCGCAATGTCTCCTTAGAAGAAGGGCAACAACTGTTTTGTTATCCGATTATACCAGAGAAAATATCCTTGCCATCCACACGCACGATGTTGCACTGAGTCACGGGTGCTTTCTTTCCCGATTATATATATTTTCATTAACTACTTATCGTCCCATAGGATTTCTGTTCCATAAACGACTATCAAGCTGTTAAGCATTTGATAATCCGCGTTTATTCACGATCATTTTGGTGGTCAAATCGTCAATATCGGTCCATGCAATGTAAAACAATAAGCCATATTGGTATTTTCTCGTCTTCTGCAATGTGGCATATTCAATGTCGTTTTGTGCGCGCAATTTGCTCGCGATGTTCATTTCACAACGGTCTTCTCCGAAAGCTATTGGGAAGTTGTCAATTTCATTAATGTACATTCATGTCATTCATATGTGTCAGTGCTCATGGCGATCCTCACTAAAAATACTTCTATTATCACATTGCAGACATCGCGGGGGATACGCATACAGTACCATTCATTCTCGACAAACGTATGCATTACGTTGTCTACCAGCGAACATTTATAACCAACCAACCTCAAGGGATCCTCTCTTTCAATCTTGTATCATAATGTCGACATGAACAAATTGAATCACCGAGATGTTTCGATGTAAAAAGTAAATAATAACGCTTGTCCGATAAAAGTATCAACTTAAAAGTTCGAATATTAGTGTTCACTAAATATATGCAAATTAGCAAACACCACAACTGGTGTGTTTTGCGAATCCGTGGGGTATATAAGATCTATGATTTTTTTAGTACGTCTTAGTGATGTGAAATAGATGAGTTTCTGCAGTGTGTGTTTGGAGATATGTATCCCGGATCAGCGGGCGACAGTGTGATTTGTCGCCCGACACGTGACAGCACATGGGCCAATCAGAAGGGTTGACAATAGGGAGGAGGATAACAAACTCTTTTAAAGTCACACTCAGTATTCACTCTGACAATATCACACCAATCACACCATCAAACGAAGAGTCGATTACAGTTACTAGTAACGAGGATACCCATTGCTTCCATTTGGTTTCAAGTGGGTTTCATTCAAATAAAATATGTCACAATTTGAATTCAAAACAATTTGAGTTCTTAAAGCATGATTTTTGGCTGTCCATCCACAAACATTTAAATGTCCAATAGTGAGATGATCTGTTGACCGGGTATTGTCCTATTAGTCATGTCCACGCTGATTGTCACGTTTGATGATTCTGCCATTAGCGGTTATCCGATAATTGTTCCCACCAGGAAGTTCCTTCAAGATTGTGCGTGAATTCAGCTCCAGAATCCTTTCTGTGTGTGTCTTACTGGATCTTATGTATACATTTTTTAATTCTTCTGAATCTATCAAAAAGAATTTGTTCTGTAATACTAATATCTTCTGGTCGATTGAACCAAAGCTAGCTTTTACAACCCAGGCTTTCCTGACAGCCTGCTCACCATCGTTCAGCTGCTGTTAATGTAACTTTTCCATCACAAACACTGCCCAAGGCATCTACAAGCTGTTTAACTTTCTGCAAAATGTCAACATCACTTGTTGCGTTATCACCGTATGGGAGATTGGATTATAACTGTCAGATCGGTTAAATTCAAAGGATTATCCACTCCACCTGTCACACCGACTGCCGCAGAACCGTTAGCTGATTGCTGATTACCCTTGAACTCAAGAGCCGTTAAGCGATCCGTGATTGTGTTCATGCTCGCTGATAACTTCTCGCTTTCTGCCTGTTGTTTACCAATGGCGAGATCAAAGTCCTGGGTCATAGCTTTTAATTTGTTATCAAAGTTCTCAAGCAGGTTCTTACGCAAATTGTCAATTTTACTTTCGAACATTTTCCGGATAGAATTTTGGCCTTTTTGGAGTTCAGCAATTGATTTACAAACGTCTTGTAATTGACTCACCACCGATATTTCTGCATTGTCCGCCATTGTTTGTGTCACTTTCTGTTTACTTTCTGGATTCGGTGTCTCTCCATCCGAACTCCGGGGTCGCCTCCCTCTTTCAATAGAAGTAGCCTTTGTGTCGTTTCGGTGCATACTGGAGGTTATAGCACTCCCGGAATCACATTAGTTAGAACAGGATTAAATAGCTAAATATTCCATTTTCCAGAGAGAAAAGACAAAACAAATCCGCCATGTTGGACATGCCCACAACATAGCGTAGGGATGAAAAAGATGAGAAAAAAGGGCAGCCAACGAAGACCAACAAGCAGCCAACGAAGACCAACAAGAAGACCAACAATGGCTAAAGGTAGGAATTTCAATTTGGCATGTTCCTTTAACACTAATGCATGTGACGTAGAATGTTCGAGTGACTCGGACTTTGGGCGGCCGTTGGGTAGGAAATTACATGAAATAAAAGTTAATGGTGGTATGTTTAAATAATTACATGCAACGCACATTCAATATAAGTCCATTCCGTTTTAGTAGCAATCTTTTTCAAACCAATGGTGTCCATTTTCAAACCAATAGTTCTTGTATTCAATATGAGACCATTCGATTCTAATAGATATCGTTTGGGTGTATTCTAAGCAGAAAACCCGAACTTTAAAGACGTAAATCGTTGCGTTTGACCGATAAATCATCCATATGGTTTTAATGGTGTGTGTACCTTTAAATATATTTAACAACCTACTTGTATAATACCAATACGTATTTTCACTCTTATGTGGTTATCCAATATGTTGCTCTCGTCGTGGCACGGCTTGGAGTTGCGGCCATTTTGACAGCCATATCGATTGTATTATTTACTGTCCGTGTCAAGCTATTCGCTTCCGTACTCTCATTGCACACAAACTGTTACTTCTGCGTAATTCCTATGCCACAATATATTGTATAATGACTTGTTTCGAGAACTGAGGTCATATAGACAACCTTGCTGGAACCATCTTGGATAACAAAGTTCCCCCCAAAGCGGATTTTATCGGATTTTAGATATGTTATACTAGGATTATCCTGCGTCTTTTGACACTCAAATCGCTTCATTACCAATTTATTCGCGTACCACGACCATACTACTAGTTCGCCATATATGTGATAAATAATTAATACATTGTTATATCAGCGACTTTCATTGAATGACCATTGTTGAAACCGAATAATCTGAACGGATTTTTAAATATTGTATTGCTACAATGTCGTGTCGTTCCAAGTGTTATCAGGATATATTGTTACACCTCTTGTGTTATCCATAAATGATCATGCGTATACGAGTTAAGTGTAAAATGTCCCTTCGCTGGTAGCTCCAGCCTCCATTGGTATTCTCCATACACTGTTTGGTATTCCCCATACAATGTTAATAAAGCACAACAGTTTTCCAATATGTGTAACTTACAATTATAGCTCGTCCGGTTCTTGACTAAATTGTGAGATCTGAAGAGTTAACTTTATAAATATAAATAAAACTTCGCAGCTGCGCTATCAGAAACATCGGCAGCAGCTGTTGGCGCCGCGCAATAACATCGCCCACCGCCCGTCCTATCATACCAAATTGGTTACTTGGACGTATTTATCCAGATCCAGAACTACGTTTCCATCTGGATTGTAAATGAAGTAGCAATATGGCCACTACAAACACATCAGTCGAACTGAAATTCGGCGGTTCGAATTTACATATATCGTCGCGTCAGAACTAAACTGTTCTATCTCCATTTTGGCGGGGAAATGAGATATTGGTATCGTTCGATTCGTTGCGAGAATTCCTGTCCGAAAGTCACCAGATATCGTGGATGAGATGCTGTGTAATTCTGTTCCATCTCAAAAATTCATTTTTTTTACAGTGCCATTGTATATAGACCAATGAATCTATTTATTTTGTACCACGTGATTAAATCAATTTCAGTGCTAAAATGTTGTATCTTTTCAATAATGGCAGAGTGCCAGCGAAGTGACTAGTTGGAAATAATGCTTTCTCACTCCAAGGTATGAACATCTTATTTCTAGGATAATTATTTGGTTAAAATAACACAGAAAATTGCGTGATTTGGGATTTTTTCACGTTTATATGATTAAAAAACACGAAAACCACTATAGCACGGAAAAAAACGGAAAATTTTATACAAATTGTTCTATCTCCAAAGTGTTTTTTCGTGATTTCACCCAATATATCATATGTTTTGCCTCGAAACTCGTTATATAATAGTATTTTTACACCAGCTACCATATCCGCTGTGTACTATCTTCCAAAACAGAATGAGAACATGTGAACTGGGGGGTCAAAACTTTAAAGTCAATTTCCCACAAAAATGAAAAAATGGAGATAGAACACTTTAGTTCTGATGCGACGATTTTATATGTAATAATGGACCGTCGGATTTCAGTTTGACTTCAAATATATTTGAACCATTTGTAAATGCGAGCAGACTACCATTAAAGGATTACACCGGTATAGCTTTTTTTTCAGTACTTTTCGATGCCCACTGATCCTCTGAGCACGTTGCTGAAAAGTGTTTTGTGATAGGCTGCCCGTAACGGAAGTTATGCCGATTCAGCTGATTACATATTTCATTATGGGTAATGCAGTCTGAATCACGAACATGACTTTTGGAACTTATTCCCTATTCCTTATTCCTTATTCTCAAAAATTTCTCTGTCGATCAATTTGACGGTATGTGTGGGTGGCCCGCCCCAAATACCCCATAGAAACACGCCGACCCCCCCCCCCCCACCCATCCCCCCGGGTGTACCACACCGAAGGGGAGAAAATGGGGTATGAACCATTTTAGAGAACGGTAAGGATTTCGGCCGATTTGACGGCATGTGTGGGTGGCCCGCCCCAAATACCCCCTGGAAACACCCCGACCCCACTCACCACCCCGGGGGGTACCACCCTGAGGGGATGAAATGGGGTATGGAGCATTTTCGAGAACGGTAAGGATTTCGGCCGATTTGACGGCATGGGTGGGTAGCCGGCCCCAAATACCCATAGAAACACCACGATCCCCCCACCATCACCCCCGGGGGGTACCACCCCCAGGGGTGAAAATGTGGTATGGACCATTTTCGAGAACGGTAAGGATTTCGGCCGATTTGACGGCATGGTGGGTGGCTCGCCACAAATACCCCTAGAAACACCCCGACCCCCACCATCACCCCCGGGTTTTCGAGAACGGTAAGGATTTTGGCCGATTTGACGCCATGGGTGGGTGGCCCGCTCCAAATACCCCCTAGAAACACCCCGACCAATTGCAAAGGTCTGCCACAATCAGGAATTTTGCAACAGTTTAGAGTCAGTTTTTACACCACACAGACTATACTTACTCCCAATTGTGGCCGGTTATAATGGGTTACCTCGGTACCTTTTTGACAGTGATGTGCCCCTATGGTGGCTATGGACGAATTCACACAAATAGGGGCCACAAATATGATAGATCTCCCACAATCTGAAATTTAGCAGCATTTTTGGGTCCGTTTTGTCGCCAGACTTTACTTATATAGGCCCAACTTGTGGCCGGGCATAATAGGCCACCGAGGACATTTTCTTATAGTGATTTGCCCCTAGGGTTACTATGGACGAATTCTACCCAAAAGGGGCCACCTATAACATAGGTCTCCCACAATCAGGAAAATATATAGGGCAACATTTTAGGGTCCGTTGTGACGACAGACTCTACTTACGCCCAATTTGTGCCGCTATAATGGGCTAACCGGGTACTTTTTTGACAAATATTTGTCCATAGGCTCGCTATAGACAAAGTCACCCCAAAAGTGGCCACACATAAAATAAATCTCACAGAATCGGGAATTTGGCAACATTTTAAGGTCCGTTTTGACGCCGGACTCTACTTACACACAATTTGTGGCCGGGTATAATGTGCTACCCGGGTACTCTAATTGCGGTAATTTGCCCCTAGGGTGTCTATGTACGAATTTACCCCCACAAGGGGCCACACATGGGATTAAATTTAGGTCTGTTTCAACGCCAGACTCTACTCACGGCTAATTTGTGGCCGCGGGTATAATTGCCTACCCAGGTAGTTTTTTGACAGTGAATCCCCCCCCCCTAGTGTGGCTATGGCGAATCCATCCCAAGAGTGGCCACCAATAGGATAGATCTCCCACAATCGGGAATTTAACAATTTTTGGGAAAGTGTTGACGGCAGACTCTAATTACGCCCAATTTGTGGCCGGGCATAATGAGCTACTTGCTGGCCAATCCGGCAAATATTTCGAATCGGTGGCTGAAGAAATAATAGCTACCAAAAAATTGAATCGGAGGTTGAATAAGAAACAGGGAACATGGAACTTAAAGATTTCAATCGGAGGCTGAATAAGGAACATGGCTCAAGGAACTGAATCCATGGACCTCCACAAACGAGACCCTGAAGCCACGTCCCTGGTCACGGCAATAATATTCCCCAATCGCAGTCAGGCATGGAGTCATCAAGTACATTCCATACCTCAGTTTGTTACGTCGGTCGTCGAAATATATTGTTGTTACATCAAAGTACACCGGTCGTCCTTTGGTCATGCAGAACTTGATACGGGCTGCATCAAAATGCATGGTTCTTACCCCTGAGTGTATGGGTGTTTCTATGTGGTATTTGGGGTGAGGGGTTGGGGCGTTCTATGGGGTATTTGGGGCGGACCGAAAGAGACATTTTTTCCCATACCCCATTCTCATCCCCTCAGGGTGTACCCCCTCCCGCTGTAATGGGTGGGGGTAGGGGTGTTTCAATGGGGTAATCGTGGCGGGCCACCCACTCATGCCGTCAAATCGGCCGAAATCCTTACCGTTCTCGAAAATGATCCATACCCCATTTCCGCTCCCTCGGGGTGATGGGTGGGGGGTCGGGGTGTTTCTAGGCGGTATTTGGGACGGGCCACCCACCCATACCGTCAAATCGGCCGAAAGAGTATTTTTTTGAGAATAAGGAATAAGGAATAGGGAATAAGTTCCAAATGTCATGTGTTTGAATCGTTAATCTTCCTAGCGACACGCAGTGTCAAACTTGAAAGACTGCATCGCACTTGGCTTTTATCTACTGATTGTTTATACAGAAACCTCTGGATCCTCGGAGCTGAAAATTTGTACATATGGGTAATCTTACCCGGGGAATCTTATTGGATGGGTCCCATTGACATCATATGTCTAATAGTCCGTGGGCCAAGCAAGATATTTTTCAAATTGGCTGCACCTCCCCTCCAACAAAGGTTTCTATATATGAAACTTACGACTGGATTTGATATGGCGGGTCACATATGGGTAATTTTACCCAGGGAATCTTATTGGATAGGTCCCGTTGACATCAGATGTCTAAAAGGGCACTTATAATATTAATTATATACCCAAAATGGTTGAAAATTGGTCAGTGAAAATTAAAACACGGTGATAAATTGACCCGTATATAGAGTATCAGGATGCCGTTGACATCAGACGACTTATAGGTGCAAATAAACAATAAATCAACAATAAGGAGCGTTTCTTATGTTGGAAAATTGGTACAGATAGGTCACGTGACTAGGGGAAAGGCATGGGATAAGTCACGTGACTAGGGTAATGGCATGGGATAGGTCACGTGACTAGGGGAATGGCATGGGATATGTGCGTCTTCTCGTGTTCATTAATACTGGCTGAGAATAATACATTACCTACTTATCTTTGACCTCAGATGACTTAAACGGAGACTAATATATTATATAATCAATAGCATTTATTATCATTCCAGAAGATATGTGGGAAAACTGGTGGCCGATTTTTAAATAACAATATAACACCTCTATCCTGAGTCCATTTACGACATGTATAAACACGACGCGACATATACATGTATGTAACCTCTGACTCATCCTATCATATAACGGTTTTACCACCAATTTCCCATATATCTTCTAAACTGATAATAAACGCTCTTTGTTGATCATATAATTTATTATTCCAGCATTCAACGTGGGCGGAATCTCGGACTTTACTGCCTTTGCTCGTCCACAACATGCAGGTGGTGACCCTTTGATGAAACGGCAGAGAATTCGCCCTATGAGGCGACCAGGAGCAATAGCGGCTGGTGGTAGGAATTTCAATTTGGCATGTTCCTTCAACACTAATGCATGTGACGTAGAATGACACGGACTATGGGCGGCCGTTGGGTGGGAAATTACATGAAATAAAAGTTATTGGTGGTTTGTTTACAGAATTGCATGCAACGCACATTCAATATAAGTCCATTCCAATTTAATAGCAATCTTTTTCAAATCAATGGTGTCCATTTTCAAACCAATATTCGTTCTTGTATTCAATAGGAGACCATTCAACTTTAATATATATTGTTTGTAGAATTAACAATTTAACAATTTTTGAGTCAGTTTTGGCGCCAGACTCTGCTTACGCCCAATTTGTGGCCGGGCATAATAAGCTACTTGCTGCCAATCCTGGCCAATCCGGCAAATATTTCGAAACGGTGGCTGAAGAAATACTAGCTACCAAAAATTTGAATCGGAGGGTGAATAAGAAACAGGGAACAGGGAACTAAAATATTTCAATCGGAGGCTGAATAAAGAACATGGCGCAAGGAATTGGACCCATGGACCTCCATAAACGAAACCCTCAAGCCACGTCCCTGGTCACGACAAACATATTCCCCAATCTCAGTCAGGCACGGAGTCACGGAGTATATATAGGGAGTGTTTGGGGGGGGGCTACCCCGGGATGGTCGAATAGACCGAAAGGTCTACTCCTTCATCCCTCATTTTATTGCCTTTATTTATAAATCAAAAAAAAAGAAAGAAAAAAAGGAAGAATCATTTTTTTTATACAAATTTCTTTTTCTTTCCGTCGCTGGAATCCAGACGAGGGGGTGTTGAGTCCCCTGGAACACCGCATGTTGATTGTGGCTGCAATGTCCCAGCAGGTATTGTTGCCTCGCCGGTGACGGTGATGGTGGACTCCTGCTAGATGGTATCCGGAGTCCAGGCTGCTCCAACGGGATGCATGGCTGACGTGATGGTGTTGTCACATCCAAGGAGAAGAAGGCCAGCTGGAAGTCGTCCTGATGTCCTGGTGACTTTTATCCAGCAGCTCCTATCTTCTCCTGGCATCATCCCGTTGACTTCATGTAGGGCATCTTCCACTCGATGGGCTCTGGAGTACATTTCCAAACCTCAGTTATAACCATTGGGGCTCAACGGCGCCGTGGCAACCGATCCGCATTCGACAATAGCCCCAGTGCGGATTCGAAAAAATCACGGTGCTCTTTTGCATTTATACAACAAAAGGAAAACAATCTCGATAAAATGGTAAGTAAACATATTTAAATTATATTTGTTCTATAAAACTGTATGTGCATAGGATATATATGGCCCAGTGGTGATGTACACATAATATTTGTTCGCATTTATTGACACAGTTTGTAGAAAAACTGTATTTATCACTTGATTTGTAATTTTTGAATACGAAAATTGTCCGAAACACGACGTTTGACACACTATGCCTAAGAAATTTGTAATTTTCTCCCTTTCCTGAACAAAACTAAATATTTCAACATTACAATGATAGCAAAAGTAAGCTCTGTAGATTTGTGAATTAGGATAAAAAAGACATTTATAGCCACCACGTGGAGGCTCCAGTGCGCATTTTCCATAAGCACCAGTGCATACAGCCGCAAAATCACCGGCTCCAGTGCGCATTTAAAATAGACTTTGGGGAATAGACGGTCCCAAATGGGACAAATAATGACAAATATGCTCATCTTTTTTATTTATCACTTAATTTATTGATTATTCTTATGTATATAACTAATTTCACGTAAGCCCTGGCTGCGAGTGAATTGTTTATTAGTATTACATCAACTGATGCGGATATATGGTCTCATTGTAGATATATAGATGCTACCACTGCAGAGAGAGGCAGAAGGATGCTGAGGATGCACTCCGTCATCTCAAGAAATAAATAACCTTCTCTAGTTTTACACTCCATGTATACAACCCGTGGAGCTTTGGGGTATTTGACCCGGACTTGCTGCATTTGAAGGCGCTTAATGCACGTTGGATAGTGAATGACCATTGTAATCAAAGCAAATCTCGCTAAATATGCAATAAACAGATAACATTGTGTCAGATATAAATTTGACAAAATGGAATCAAATGGTTCCCAAGTACTTAAATACTGTTCGACGGTTATTAGTTCGTGATACAACCCGTTACACTCTTAAAATAATGTGTGACAGTGACAATTTGTGTCCAATTCGATGCGGCAGAATGTTGTGTAGAATTGACAACATTAACATTCTGCTAACTCAAATTTGACACAAATTGTGTAGTACTGCTACACATCCTTTTTAAGAGTGTAGTCATTTCCCATACGGTACACATTTTAGTTGACGAGACATAATTTGTGGTTGTCGAACCATTGTAAATGCACTGATAATTGGCACCGTTCAGTCATCGAGCAAAACCTGGGTCATCTTGCTTCAAGACTGTAACAAAATGTGTATTTTATCGAAGAAACATTACCTTGGAGTGTGTTGATACCTGGATATCTTGAAATAAAACTGCGCTTGTTGATGTTATCGTCAATTTTCGTTCCAAAATAACTTTTGATGATCGGAAGCGCATTGGAGCTTCGCACATGCGCACTGGGGCTATTATCGAATGCGGATCGGTTGCCACGGCGCTGTTGAGCCCCAGTGGTTATAACGTCGGCTGTCGAAATCTATTGTTGTTACACCAAATGACACCGGCCGCCCTTTGATCAGAACTTGATACGGGCTGCATCAAAATACATGGTTCTTACCCCCCCCCCCCGTGGGTAGGGGTGTTTCTATGTGGTATTTGGGGTGAGGGGTTGGTGACGTTCTAGGGGGTATTTGGGGCGGGCCGAAAGAGACATTTTTGCGATAAGGAATCAGGAATAAAATGGCCCAACCCCGGTTTTCACTCCCTCGGGGTGGTGCCCCCGGGGTGAGGGGTGGTGTGTTTCTAGTGGGTATTTGGTGCGGGCCATCCACACATGCCGTCAAATTGGCCCAAATCCCTACCGTTCTCGAAACTGGTCCATACCCCATTCTCATCCCCTCAGGGTGTACCCCCTCCCGCTGTGATGAATGGGGGTAGGGGTGTTTCAGTGGGGTATTTGGAGCGGGCCACCCACCCATACCGTCAACTCGGCCGAAAGAGAATTTTTTGAGAATAAGGAATAAGTTCCAAATGTCATGTTCGTGTCTGAATCGTTAATCTTCCCTCGTGTTGGGACCACTAGCGACATGCAGTGTCAAACTTGAAAGACTGTCGCACTTGGCTTTTCTCTACTGATTGTTTATACAGAAACCTCTGGATCCTCGGAGCTGAAAAGTTGTACATATGAGTAATTTTACCCGGGGAATCTTATTGGATAGGTCCCGTTGACATCAGATGTCTAAAAGGGCACTTATAATATTAATTATATACCCAAAATGGTTGCAAATTGGTCAGTGAATATTAAAACACGGTGATAAATTGACCCGTATATAGAGTATCAGATATAGATGCCGTTGACATCAGACGACTTATGGGTGCAAATAAACAATAAATCAACAATAAGGAGCGTTTCTTATGTTGGAAAATTGGTACAGATAGGTCACGTGACTAGGGGAATGGCATGAGATAGGTCACGTGACTAGGGTAATGGCATGGGATAGGTCACGTGACTAGGGGAATGGCATGGGATATGTGCGTCTTCTCGTGTTTATTAATACTGGCTGAGAATAAAACATTACCTACTTATCTTTGACCTCAGATGACTTAAACGGAGACTAATAGATTATATGATCAATAGCATTTATGTGGGAAAATTGGTGGGTGATTTTTAAATAACAGTTTAACACCTCTATCCTGATTCCATTTATAACATGTATAAACACGACGCGACATATATGTAACCTCTAACTAATACTCGTCCTATCATACAATGGTTTCACCACCAATTTCCCATATATCTTCTAAACTGATAATAAACGCTCTTTATTTATCATATAATTTATTATTCCAGCATTCAACGTGGGTGGAATCTCGGACTTTACTCGTCCACATCATGTGCAACATGCAGGTGGTATCGATGCGATGCATGAACAGCATATAATTAGTAGAGCCAATTTCTATCCGGCAACCAGCGCAGTGGCGACGACAACGACGACAACGACGAAAATAACAACAACAGCAACGGCATCAACAACAACAGCAGCAACAGAAGCAACAACAACAACAATGGGAACTAGTCCTATTCACAAAATAACGGCATCAACAACAGCAGCAGCAACAGAAGCAACAACAACAACAACAATGGGAACTAGTCCTATTCACAAAATAACGGCATCAACAACAGCAGCAGCAACAGAAGCAACAACAACAACAACAATGGGAACTAGTCCTATTCACAAAATAACGGCATCAACAACAGCAGCAGCAACAGAAGCAACAACAACAACAACAATGGGAACTAGTCATATTCACAAAATAACGGCATCAACAACAGCAGCAGCAACAGAAGCAACAACAACAACAACAATGGGAACTAGTCCTATTCACAAAATAACGGCATCAACAACAGCAGCAACAACAACAACAACAACAACAATGGGAACTAGTCCTATTCACAAAATAACGGCATCAACAACAACAGCAGCAACAGAAGCAACAACAACAACAACAATGGGAACTAGTCCTATTCACAAAATAACGGCATCAACAACAGCAGCAGCAACAGAAGCAACAACAACAACAATGGGAACTAGTCCTATTCACAAAATAACGGCATCAACAACAACAGCAGCAACAGAAGCAACAACAACAACAACAATGGGAACTAGTCATATTCACAAAATAACGGCATCAACAGCAGCAGCAGCAACAGAAGCAACAACAACAATGGGAACTAGTCCTATTCACAAAATAAGGATAACGACACAGCCATCTGGAAGCAACATTAAACCGAGTAAAACGAACACAAGTGCCACTATTCAAGGGACGGGCGGGATGAGAAAAAAGGGCCAAAATGAGCAGAAGAGACGACCAGGCCCAATAGCGACTGGTGGTAGGAATTTCAATTTGGCATGTTCCTTCAACACTAATGCATGTGATGTATAATGTTCGAGTGACTCTGACTATGGGCGGCCGTTGGGTAGGAAATTACATGAAATAAAAGTCAATGGTCAATGTTTAAAGAATTGCATGCAACGCACATTCAATATAAGTCCATTCCAATTTAATAGCAATATTTTTCAAACCAATGGTGTCCATCGCATATTCTATACATGTATATTCCGTTTCTAGCCATATTTTCCTAATCCACCTGATACAGACCAATGTTACTCTGTAGTAATACAAAACTATTAGTTAAAAAGGGCTCAGTAGTAAAGGGTGTGTGGCATGCCACGCCAGCCGTTGAAGCATGCCACAGGCTCTTTGAAAAGCTAAAATCCTAACATTGCCAAATGGTAATAACTCTATAAAGAATGTACCTTTACGAAATAACGGCGATTTGTATGAGAAAGTACAACACCACAATAGATCAATTTAAAACACTTCTTCTTCAAATATTTCCGTTATTTCCGGTCAAAAACACTTCTTCAAATATCTCTGCTACTCCGAACTTGGAATGTCGCTGATGGATAATATTATACCGGCATAATGTTGGCATTATGCTGCTATATCAATTCGCCAATGGTCTCGTCTCGCTCGCTGCAACAAGCACACTTGAAGCAATTAACACTGTATGATGTGTGATTATATCTCCTTTTCTAAATCGGTACATGCAAACAAGATATAATTATATACATTTTTCGAAATAAGTTTAATTATTCACCAAACAATAAATATATCATAGATATAAAATATCTAGTTTGATGCCAACAAAATGGGAATGTCAATTATGTGTCCCCAGGGAGCAGTATTAAAAAAATATCTCCCCGATAAGAAATTCTCCTATCAGAGTCGGAGTACAATGTTTAGTGATAGTCGCCATTCATTTCCCTGGCCACTGTAGCTTCCTACTGCGCATGTCTTATAGTCACAGCCGGCTACAGCTGGTTACAGCTTTTTTGTTCAAATACACTCTTAGTTAATAAAAATAGTTTATTATTTCTATAATTCGCGCTATTTCGTCATTTCAATGCATTTTTTATTCCGCTATTTCGCTGTATTTTCCTATTTCGCTTTTTCGTTGTATTTCATATTTCGATAATTCGCTATATTTGACATATTATGGGATATTGGCATGCCTCAACGGCTGGCGTGGCATGCCTCACACCCTTTACCACTGAGGCCTTTTAACCAATAGTTTTATATTACTACAGAGTAACATTGGTCTGTATCAGGTGCCTAATCAATATTAAATTCCCCAATCAACGATGTTCATTTTCAAACCAATAGACTTATTTTCCTGATCAATATAGAATTCTCCAATCAACTATGTTCATTTTCAAAACAATAGACCTTGTCATTCTTATATTTGATAGATATCATATAGTCCAGTGCATTTATGGTTTCACCTCAAACTAATTGCAACACAAGGTTTCTCAGTGGGAATATGTACTTTAACCAATCACTAACAACATACTAAAAATTAAAAAGAATCAAGAAATGCGAAATTGATGAATTTTGTAAAAATAAATTTGTTAAAATTTTATAAAATACTCAATTTATGGCTTTTCAAGAATGTTTATAAAAAACTTTATTTCATATTTTCCATTTATTTATTACACGCTTGTTCCTAGAAGTACAGTGTTATTGCTGTTCCATATTTACACATCCGTATGGAACGTACGTTCCATACTCATATCTTTGACGTAAAATGACGTACATGACGTTCGCCTCAACCATGAAACTGGAACTATTTAAATAAAAGAATCATCACACATGACAAACACGCCCTGTATGAGCCAAAATAAACCTTCTAATCCTGTATTTTAATGCACGGATTCTAGGACGCGAAGCGTGTAATAAACACAGAACGACACGATGTGTAAATGGGTTTGTCGATACGGCGCTCGTGCTGTCGCGGAAGGATATAACTCAAGGCGCCTCCATTCTGTAGAGTACACAACCCTGATTACAGAACAAAAAACCTTTCCCAGATACGTTGAGTATTTTTTGAGTTATAAGCTCCAAAATTTAGAGTTTATCTAATTTCGGAGCCTCAATTTCTCAAAATTAGTTAAAATCCATTTTTTATGGTCTTGTATTTTAAAAACTAAAGCAAAATGAAGGGAATTCTTGTTGTTTTAGTCATTTCATCTCTAGGTTGTACACACAAAATATGATTTCTTTATGCATCTATGATTGAGAGGACAGAAATATTCTTAAACAAAATGTGTGTTCCACCATTGTATGGACAGCCAAATGTGCCTGTGGTCCATAACCGTCATGATGAAATAGCATATTTGAGGTCATACAACTCAATAAATATATATCCATTTCCCCTTTATTTCTCAGAATCACTTTAGTATACATGGTTAAACACACTGTGAAGGAAATTCCAAAATCATGGTGGTCCTTTGAATCCTGAGAATTGACTCTTTTATAAAAATGCCATTTTGGGTTTTTGTCCATTTTTAAAGGTATTTGTGTATAAATAGTGAAAACAATGTGCTTTTAATGTGTAAAATCATTTGAACTTTCCTCCTAAAATACTTTAGTGTTGATATAATAGCCTTATATTGGATATGTCAATGAATGTCACTGGATTTCACTCATGTTTCTGGAAACTGAATCTAATTTGAAAAATGGGGTAGGGGAAACCATATTGACAAAATCTCAGAAAACATGGACCTTGATGCATACAACTTTACTATAACCGGCTCCTACAATCATTATTCTTTGACACAGAGTATACTGCTTCCTGTTTTGATGTTCATATTTAGAGCTACGATCCTTTTTGTTGCAACTCGATGACGAAATGGTGAATCATTATTTCGGGGTTGTTCTATATAACATGCTCATAAAGTTCTAAATAAACCTAAGTACTAAACTTTTTATAATGGAAGAATAATCTACACAAATTGGAATAAAATAACCCTTTGTCTCCACATAATCTATACAAAATCTGTGGTTCCTCCGATCATGACGCAGCGCCCTCTTTTTCAACTCTTTAATCTCAATAAATCAATAATCATGATATATGAGATATACAAGATTAAAATACAAATATATGACAAAAGCACATTTAACAGGTACATAAATATATGTTATAGTATATGTAATATTAATGTTAATGCATACATTGAAGGCACATCCACCCAAAAACAGGGTGGATGTGCCCGATACTATATATAAGACTATCTATTTATTTGATACTTTGATACTCGCGTCATTTACACAGGAATACTGTCATAGCGGCATGCATATACATAAATGTTGACTTGAGACGATGGGGCACATGAGCCACAGATATAACTTTGAATTTGGAAAAAAAAGAAGAAAAAAAAACGTATGGACAAAATCTGCATTGTATGTTTTAATCAGCATATAACTTGAGGTCGAAGTTGTGGATGTATTCGAATAATAATGTTTAGAATAAAGCCGGGCTTCAAATAAACAGACAGAGACACCGTTGCTAATAGACCCCATCGCATCAAGTGCATGTCCACATCAAGTAAATCCTGCGAGCTCAGTGAGGATCTTACATTGTTTGATTATTTTGTCTATTGGTTATCAATAGACTCATATTAGTTCGGGATTTGGCTGTTAGATTTTCATGGACTGCTGTTAGTTTCGTATTGTCGTTTATTGATAGAAACGCTATTCAAAGGAAATTGATGTATATTAACCCTTTACCCAACAAAACGGCCAAAAACGCCCAAATAAAGCTTCAACAGCCTAAAATATCTTCGGTCTGTCTCAATAACACCATACAAATATGAATATCATTGGAACCTGTTCATTGACCACATTGTGATGGTTACAGTTATGCCTGTGCCAATGCATTCTATTATATATGCGAGTCGACCATAGGTCGCCTCGCATATATAAGAGAATGCATTGGCCTAACACTTTTCCTTCATTCTTTAACAATTTTATAAAAAAATTCTTACATTTTTTTACAATTTTTATAATATTTTTCTACATTCTTTCACAATTTTATCATTTTTAATATGTGTTAAGCCAATGCATTCTCTTATATATGCGAGGCGACCTATGCATTATTATCTATATATGTCGTGATTTAGTGGACAATCCCAAGCTCGCGTGCCACGCGTGGTCGGATTGACCATTAATTAAGGAAAATTTAGGTACGGATTGTCCATTTATAAATGGCCAATCCTTAAAGAATTGCCTGGAATAAACCGTGTAGATATGTTTTTAATTTACGTATTCTAGGACGGATTTGTAAATATGCAACAGCAGTAACACTGTTATTCTGGGAACAAGCGTGAAATAAATGTTTGAACGGAATGTCCCATGCTGTACTTTGCTAGTAGAAATTGTCACATGCACTGTGGGGAATCACGTGGTTTCGATGTTGGTGAGTACCACGCATACAAAATGGCCGAGGCGAGTGTAAACGCACAAAAAAATAATATATGAGGACTGACACAAACTGTAGCATTTTGACTGTTACGATATGCTAGTTTAATTTAAAATAAGTTGATATCTTATTTGTTCGGAAATACTCAGTAGTTTGCTACAACAATCTGACAAAAATTGCCAGTCGGATGTTCGTGGAATACACCATTCCATACATCAATGACATTCCTTCGACTGACAACTTTGTTCAGAATGTCAGAGCAAACAAATGTGAGTTTGAACACAAATGGGTATCAGATTATTTGAAAATAATATAGCATATATGATCGGAGCTGGCATAAATTTGCAAAATAATATGTAATATATCATTGTCCTAGTTTATTACGTTTTTCCACGTGATTCCCCACCGTAACATGGCCGCAAATGATGGAAATAGTTATATTATTACATCGTGCACATACATGTCAATCAATGTGGAGTTGAGAGAGAGAGAGAGAGAGAGAGAGAGAGAGAGATAATTTATTGACAAAGAGCAACTCCAACAAAATATGCACGAATAATAGTGAAGATAATAAAGTTCATACAGATTAAAAGGAAAAACAACAACATCTATGCTAACCCATCTGGGATAACTATCCACCAGATGGGCTGAGTGCTCCTTGCCAGGAGAGGGCATATCCAAGAATTGGCTGTCTTACTGCCCACCCCAATTAGTCATTAAAATAACACTCTGCTCTGCCTGGAAGCTGCGTGGACGTTTGTATATTATATAGAATAACTGTGGTCAATTATAAAATATTCAATTTTATGTATAGGATCATTTAGAAATGAACTCGGAATCAAGGGAGTATACGGATGAGTGACCACGCGAGTTTAAATTATATATTTATATATAATGATCGATTGTTCATATCACGCAATACTATTTATGTATTAGTTTTATTTACAATCATTAATTAGAAGAGCCACGGTCATAGAATTAGGTGAATAACTCGTTCCATTGGATGAGATCCAGTCAATAAGTCATACATTAGCTGGAGCAATGTACGACGGGAAATGGCATTGGTGTAATTGAATACTATTATTATGGGCATTCCGGGCAATATGGATTTGTACAAGTTACTTCAATGGGATAGGAACTAATACCTTCACTAATGAACCTTCTCCTGTTGACTGTGTAATACTTTGAAAATGCATTTGCATGCCGATTTGTAGACTCTATGTATGCCTGAAATATTAAGGTATCACCATTGATGGTGACCCTACATGTTTAACGCTGCCAGTTGTCAATTTTCAGGTGACCCTCATTTTGAAGTGTGGTTGTCAGGGGTAGTCGAGCCATTTTGTTTTGACGTTGATACTAAGCCACGTGGTAACTACACATTGTTGGAAGACAAAAGGCGAGGTAAGTAGAATGGCATTGTAACATTTATTTCTTAACCCTTTGAACCCGACTGGCCGCAACAGCGGCCAGCCAGAAAACGTTCATACACCCGACTGGCCGCAAAAGCGGCCAGCAGCATTCAGTGACATCATAAACCTATGTGGCATGTGTATACATGTTATAACCATTGGTATATCCACTTATATATATGTAAATGATCCCAAGGACTTCAGCAGTGCCATGGGTGCATGTGTATGAGTTTGTTGCCGACTAGTTGGGGTAGAAAAACACGCGCATGCGCACAGCGCAGAATTCAACAAACATACATTATTTGAAGCGATTCGGGTAAAGCTCTACATTGTTGCGCGGTTCGCAGGATTGTAGAAAGACACCATTTCGATCACTCTTTTTGGTTTTAATTAGTATTGAATACATAATCAGTGTTCTGTCATATGTGAGGAAGGCGCACGCAGTTTCTTATTTGAGTCGATTTGTTTCGCGCATGCGCATAGGATAAAATGATAAATGTATGGATTTTTGTGAAATGATACAATCACATCAAGGATCTCCATAGTACATAAATTTGCGTTATACAGCTGCACGTTTTGACATTGCACCAGAGTAGTATCGTGGAAATGGGTTGCATGGTCACAATACCATCTAGTCCGATCTACTTGCGCGTGATCTTTACAAACACGTGGTCAAATCGTGCATTATTGAGCAATTATGTAAAGTTTAAGACTCGTGGCACCATTTGAACATGACCATCACTGTGCCCTTTAGGCGATGTCTAAAACGGGACGTAATGACATTGAATGCACAGGGAAGTGGTGTCATTCGATCACTTTGGCTGTATGCTTAGCAACTATTGATACCGTTAAATACAAACTACGTGTAGGTTCAATTTTCTGACCTGATGTATCTCCAGTTTCACAATAGGGTATTGACTGCATAGAAAATGCCGTTTCTTAGCGCGGAATTATACGACGCTATAAGCTATAATTGCATTATACTTTCAGTTCCGGGTAGTTGCTTAGAAACCGTTACCAGGGAGTGATCGTGTGGCAAAATATACCGTTCTAAAAAAAATACACAGTGGCCCATGGGAACATACCTGTAAAATTTCAGACCTGTAGCACCATTTGAACATAACCATCAGCATGTGCATGCCAAGAATGTCTAAATTGGGGCATAATATAGTTGGATTCACAGGGCAATGGTGTCATTCGATCATTTGGGGTATTTGCTTAGCAACCGTTGCTACCCTTAAATACAAGTTAGGGTCAGACTTCTGGCCAGATATATCTTAAATTTCACAATAGGGTGTTGACTGCATCAAAAACGCCATTTCCTTGGGCTGAATTACGACCGTAAAAGCTATAATTGTATTTTACTTTCAATATCGGGTAGATGCCTAGCAACCGTTACCAGGGAGTGACCACGTGGCAATGTAACCAGATGGTAAAATAATCAGTGGTCTATGGGGAATATACATCTAAAGTTTCAGAAATGTGACACCACTTGAACATAAACAACACCATACATCTAAACACTGGCCACAATATAAAAAATACCACTGGGAGCCCAGGGTCAGGGTGTCGATCGTTGTGGGGAGCCGGGTTCAAAGGGTTAAATCAACAGTTTATACATGAGTTGACAAAATAATAGAATGACAATGCAGGGGGGGTATATGTATATGATGTGTGTCTGGTGAGAGGGGAGAACAACAGTAAGCACGTGGCTTTTATGAATGTCGTCCCCCACGCTGTCTTTTGGGCCCTGTAAAATATTTTGAATTTGTATTTGTGTTTTGTCTTTTAGATTCAGGGCTCGGCCGTAGATATACATCGGTTTGATTTGTTTACTATGAATAAGAAGGTAGGAGAGAGAGAGAGAGAGAGAGAGAGAGAGAGAGAGAGAGAGAGGGGGGAGAGAGAGAGAGGGAGAGGTGAGAGAGAGAGAGAGAGAGAGGGGAGAGAGAGAGGGGGGAGAGAGAGAGAGAGGAGATAAGACATAGACATATACATAGATATAGATATGATAGATATGATAAGATATGATAGATAGATAGAGAGACCTGAAAATTGCAAAATCCTAGCCTCAAGCTTTTCATGCAAGTTTCGGAGATTTCCAACCTGACCTAGAGAGATGTTTTATTGACCTAAAGTAAGAAAATAAGAACAACATATTTCCCACTATAATTAATTATTGGAAAATCGAATTCAACAATTTCAACTTCTTGTTGGTGTGAAATGTCCAACTATAATGTTGTGTCAGGTATATGGAATATTCAACTATGAAAAATTTGTCCAAAGTTACGAGGGGGTGTTGTCCCGCGCGTTCACGGCCCAGTTCAGATCACTGCATGCTCCGTGCAAATTCGAGACGTAATTAACGCTTCCAACATAGGACCATATGTAGAGTTCTCGTCGATATTTTGACATGCGCGCGTAACAATTTGCATGCAGACGACTGACATCATGAAACCATGGCATAATTAGTATCCCCCGACATTCCATTGGAGGACTACTTAATGACAATCGTCCATCCGTGTGTGCATCCGTGTGTGCGTCGGTGCGTCTGGAACTTTATCCGAGCCTGTATTCTGTCATTTTCTGGTCATCTTTTTTAAATCTTGGCATATATATCAAAACCAGCATGGGAACCTGCACACCAGCGATTTTGAGTTCGGTCGGACTCATTATGGCGGAGTTATTGCCCTTTTCGACATATAATCATACATCCTGGGACGCACCTTTTGTCAGATCCTGTGTTCCTTTATTTTCCAGTCATTTTTTTAAACTTGGCACAGATGTCAACCAGCATTTCTAATTTCATGTTAATTCATGATTGAGTTATTAAAGCATTCACGAAAAAAAAGACTGCGCACATACGCTTTTGAATTCAGTCGGACTGATTTTGGCGGAGTTATTGCTATTTTTCGGCATAGAAATGTTTTATGTTTTTTTTATTTTAGAGTTATTGACCCTTTCTCGACACATTGAGGATGTGCAACATATTTAGTGAATATGAACTTTGTATCATATTGGTGTAATCAATTTCTCATATTGTTTGTAGTATAGGGATCTGAAACCCATAAATCATTCAAACCTGCCACCTTCGTCGGGAGACATTTTGGTCAGCGACCTTTTATTTTTCTTTATATTGCACACGACTGTTAAATATTATAGAAGTGAACATCCGATGTGGAATTATGAATTGATTAATTTCATGAAAGGCGTTTGACTGCGTGGTACTGGTCCGATTATCACAATAGAACGTATTCAGAGATGTGTTGCACTGGAACAGAGTATCACCATAGAACGTACCCAGATATGTGTTACACAGGAGCCGAGTATCACTATAGAACGTACCCAGAGACGTGTTACACCGGAACCGAGTATCACCATAGAACGTACCCAGAGTTGTGTTATACCGGAAAAGGACACATCATGACATGGAATACAGACTAACCGCGTGCTTTCCATGTTGTTTATTTTAAATTATTTGGTGAACTAAATATAGGCTTATCGTTATCTCATATATATTTTGGAAACGGGTGGAGCTATCGACTTGAAATTTGCTATGTCAATGTATCCCTTGCCCCGGATACGAATTTTATCGGGTCGCCGAGCCCGTGCGACGCCAGCTTCGCGCATGCGCAGACGAGGTCTCGGAAACGGGTGGAGCTATCGACTTGAAATTTGGTATGTGAATGTATCTTGCCCCGGATACGAATTTTATCGTGTCGCCGAGCCCGTGCGGCGCCCGCTTCGCGCATGCGCAGACGAGATCTCGGAAACGGGTGAAGCTATCGACTTGAAATTTGCTATGTGAATGTATCTTGCCCCGGATACGAATTTTATCGGGTCGCCGAGCCCGTGCGACGCCAGATTCGCGCATGCGCAGACCAGATCTCGGAAACCGGTGGAGCTATCGACTTGAAATTTGATTTTTGAATAGTCCGGACAACGTCGGGCTCATCGGCTAGTCTCATATATATTTTGAAGACCTCTGTTTGTCTGTCTGTCTGTCTGTCTGTCTGTCTGTCATTGATACAAATCTACGATTCTCGACCGATCGGGACGAAACTTGGTACGTGTGTGTAGTTTGACCAGGCGGTCGTCGTTGTCGTATTGGCGAGCCCGTGCGACGCCCGTGCAGCGCATGCGCAGACGAGATCTCGGAAACGGTGGAGCTATCGACTTGTAATTTGCTATGTGAATGTATCTTGCCCCGGATACGAATTTTATCGGGTCGCCGAGCCCGTGCGACGCTAGCTTCGCGCATGCGCAGACGAGATCTCGGAAACGGGTGGAGCTATCGACTTGAAATTTGGTATGTGAATGTATCTTGCCCCGAATACGAATTTTATCGGGTCGTCGAGCCCGTGCGACGCCAGCTTCGCGCATGCGCAGAACAGATCTCGGAGACGGGTGGAGCTATCGACTTGAAATTTGCTATGTGAATGTATCTTGCCCCGGATACGAATTTTATCGGGTCGCCGAGCCCGTGCGACTCCAGCTTCGCGCATGCGCAGACGAGATCTCGGAAACGGGTGGAGCTATCGACTTGAAATTTGGTTTTTGAATAGCCCGGACAACGTCGGGCTCATCGGCTAGTATTATATATAACAGTATACGCCAGTACCAGTAATCGTATATATGGTCACATATACAAGGTATGACGAAGTGCGTTGTGCTATTCTGATTATAGGAATCACTGATCTAAATGGTTTCCCATAGGCGACAGTGTTAACGTTTCGGCCAAATTCACTGAATTGAAGCCTGCAGGCCATACCAGTGATGTTTACCCAGCTAGATTGACACCAGTTGATCATGAAAATGCAAGAAAAATCATAGGTCATGTGTTTACTTTTTTAAATAAATCCCCAAGTGTACGACAGGGCTATCCCACAGCCAAATTTGATCTGGAAAAACCCAGAACAACAGCTGCTATATAGTTAAATAAATTTCCCGCTCACAAAAATCCATTCCGCCATTCATTCACCAGTTTAAATTATTTAGATATTATGTACAAATCAAATAAACGCGATGTCATCCTTTAATAACGTGTCGCATGTATAAGGTGAAGGTCATTCTTCAGTTACCTTCACCTTTAGCAATTCCACGGTGTACTCGCTCCCCGACTCTAAAACACATTTAGCTCCCTGATTCCTATAATGGTAGACCCGTTCGGTGTGAATATTCGAAACAAAATATGTTCAGACTGATACGGTTCTCAACTCTCGGTGAAATGGCTTCCTTTTATAAGGATGTCCCCGTATAGCCAATGTTGTTGGGGCGTGGATGTATACGATCACCGCAGTCTTGGCTAGACGAGGTTGGCACGGGTTCTAACCCCGACATGGGCGACACTCGAGCTGAGTTGAGGGACAGCTCGATGTGCCATTCCGATCGATACATGGCCATTTCGATAAGAAATGAGAATTTGTTCACGCTCACTGAATTAAAGACATATTATGGACTTATTCGGGTGCGTGAAACTGATAAGTCAGTATTCAGGTGCTATACCAATTGGAGGAATGAAACATTCTACTAACATTGCCAAAAATCTAAAAACAATCGACCGCAGTACTCCATAGAAAACATAGTCTGAACTGCGCTCAAATGTAAATATTTACTTCTCGAATCGGGACGCAACTATCAGCGATAAACTAACAAAAACAATTTTGTCATCGAGAGTCACTGAATTTAATTAATATATAAGAATGACGATGTGTGTTGTCAATTTGGATATAATATTTGTAAAAAATATCTACTATGAGCAGATTATTCTCCATTTCTATTTGATCACCCTACCGGAGTGTTTCACATCACTTTAAGCAAAATGAAGCAATGAACTCTCATACTGAGTCAGTGCCTCCATATATAACTCTGATATGTTCTCTTCACTCGGTCATCAAGTTGATAAGTTTCCCCAAAAGTTTTAAATGCCCAACAGTATCTATCAATCCCAATCATTATATTGTGGATATTTGTCCCAATCATCTTTAAAGGTCTATCTATTAAATCACAAAACCATTGTGTACTGCATTTCATAAATTGCACTACTACAGAACTTTCAGCTTTCCTTAAACCTAGTTTACTCTGCAGTTTCACAAAGTATAAAACCAAAATCATCATACATGAAAAATTTCCGGCAAATATAGAGTAAAACACATTAAGGGGCATGGCGACAAATTAATTTATACATAGGGTCATAATATATAACAGTGTATATGATTAGTACTTTCTGTATGAATTATGTATATATGTAAAATACACCACTGTAATAATTGATAATTGTACCAAAAATACGAATAAATAAAAAAATAAAAACCTCTGATATATACACAGAGGATCTGCAACGTGTCCCCAGTTTATAGCGGAATTTACAAAACTCGTCCAGTAAATTAGGTAAAGGCTCGGTCCAGACCTAAATTACTGGACGAGTTTTGTAAATTCTGCTATAAACTGGGGACGAGTTGTAGATTCTATTTATTACATGATCCAAAACCTCGACAAAACATACTCAAATCAACAAATGGGACGCGAAACTAACATCGGCCTCTATAAGGCATGCGATGACGCTTCACGTAAAGTTATATGCGTTGTTTGTCCGCGTAAAGAAATAGTCACAGATAAATAAAGACTCTGTGGCGTATTTAAGGTCGTATATTTAACATCATAACTTTTCAAACTCTTCATTCTTTATAGTTTTTAGAAACATATTGGAAGCCAAACTATTTTGAGACGTAGCATACGGAATATAAACAGACGACAAACGGAAGTCAAAGGTCACATGACACTGTTTCCTGTTATTAAACGAACGTTTAATATCACAATTAATAGAATGGGTTTATTGCATGGAATAAGGGTAGGATCATGTAATACATATCTTTACTATCTAACGTCCCTTTATTTACACACAGGACTGGCTATCACAACAACAATCGTTGGTGGAATGGAAATCAACAAAAAAAAAACTCTGATGTATACATATCTTTACTATCTAACGTCCCTTTATTTACACACAGGACTGGTTATCACAGCAACAATCGTTGATGGAATGGAAATCAACAAAAGAGATAACCAAAAAACTTACATTAGTGAAATCAGTATTTCATACAAAGGGAAGCGACTGACAGTGTTGCCTGTCGTCATGCGATATGGGGGCGTAGTCAGTTTTTGGCAGAATACAACCATAGGTAAAATACGTATCGCTTTGTTAGGCAGTGGAACGGCATTGGACATTCATGTGGCAAATAAAGTGAAGCTGCATATCAGAAGATTTGTGCCTATGAATGGACACGTTGACTATCTAAACTTCATGCTGGCTGATGGTCATGGGCTTTCGAAAAAGTCTGATGGATTGATTGGTGAGTATATGTAACTAAGCTTATATATATATAACTGGAGCGGGCGTTTTATCTTTAAAATCGACTTCCACACGTATAATCCGCTAACACATATACCTATACATTGATCAATTCCTAACAACGACGTGCATATTTTAGGACCAAACAGAATTTTTTTTATTATTTTTTTTTTTAATATGAATGAATGCTTTATTGCAAGACATAAATTAATGCGTAACATACAAAACACATATACAATATTTTATATACAATATGTATACAATGAATATGAGGCCTGACCCTACAAACGTGTTGTTTGTTTTTCTTTGTTCCTTGTTTGTTCTTTTAAACATCGTGTGTGTATAAGTTATATTCTTCCTTATGTTTTCAATGTCCTTTTGACTATCAGTTTGAATTTTTGACCATGCAATGAGCTAATCAGCTGCCTTCCACAAGGTATACAATTAATTGCAATTAAGAGACTTCTCTAAAGGCATTACTTAGAAAAATACATACTTTTTTCAAACGAGAGATATTTTCTATTGACAAGAGCCCATGAAACTTTTCGCGGGAAGGATTTTCCCAGTAATATTTTGGGATATAGCGCTCACGCCACTGTGTAGGAACTGTACCATCGGAAGTCGTTCTATCGCCGGTTTGTGATGGTTCTTGACTGATTTGTGATGGTTCCTTATGATCGAAATTATACATTTTCGCGACTGTTTTACAGTTAAAACGCATTTTTGGAGCCACCTAGCTGATAATTCGATAATTTTTTCCATTCCCCTCACAATCGGTGGCCCTAACGAGCGTAATAATAAAAAAAATTCCATTGTGCGAGTTATAACAACGAAGAAAACCGCGAATTTTGATATTTGTTTAGGTTCTCTCCTGATCGAGTCGTTTCTCTCCTGATCGAGTCGGTTCTCTCCCCATTTAATCGGTTTTATACGGTAATACTATGGCTAATATTTGGCAGGATAATGGTTCAAACTGACCATGTCGTGAAATTAACCAAAGATAAACACAACACTATATGCATTAAGTTGAAATTTGCACCAATTGTTATCAATTTCTATTAATTACAACGCATCCCTATGCTTATTCAATAACCTGTGTTACGCCTTTCAAAATTCACCAAGTCGCCAGCTGGTTTGAAAAATAATGCGTTTTGCAGGCTCAACATAGCCATGAGTCAATAGCCGATTGTAGTGCAATTTCATTGCGCTGGACTTCGGAAAGCGTGAGCGTAGACGGGATATATAGGGTTATCTGTCTTGTATTTTATGTTGTCTATTTTCGTAGACGCAATTTAATCAACAAAAAGCAAAAAAATAAGACGTTATAAGTTCGTTGACACCCATACATTGTTCTGATTACGCAATTTAAGAAGTTTATGTTGTGCATCCGCTTGCTGGATGCTGATTATATAGGTTAGGTGCTAGAATTTGTTATTTCTTCATCGCACTTGTTGTGCTGTTCAGGATAATCTGACCGGCAATCACTCAGGGTTTGTTCTAACTTCTAAGCCTCTAGACAGTAAAGCCATGCCACTCAGGTTCCTGTTAAGAGATACCTGATTGCAACCAATCACGCAATAAGGGGGAATAATTGTTTTATATTAGTAAAGGCTACCTTTTGAAATATTAAATAAAATTAAAATTGGATGAAGAGAAAGCAAAAAATATTTGGTCAACCGCCTTTGACTTACATGATTGTACTATAGCAGTCGCCCGGAACATGTAAGATCATCCCCGGGGCAACTGGTCTTGGGCATGAGTAGTCACGCATCCTCTGGGATATTTCGGAATGTAAATACGGGTACCTGTACTAAACCTTTAAAAGTAACTCAATCAACCAATGGAAGTTTTACAAAATCATGTGACTATTGGTCAAAAGAGTATAAGTGAAGTCGGGCGCATGTGAAATCGACCCAATAAGAAGATGGCCCAACACGAAGACGACCCGACGCGAAGTCGACCTGAGAGAAGTCGGCCCCGATGATTAGATAGGAATTTGAATATTGTTAATATTGTTTTTAAATGAGCGCGGCGGACAATTACACTTTAAAGGTAAATTATATTTGGTATGTTGTTCTACTGGAGGTCTGGACCCACGAACATCTTTAATATGGCATCGAGGCTGGAAATTTGGAAATAAACTGTATAAAAGGTATAATTCAATGGTAATTTGATTTATTCTTATTTAGGGCAATTTGTCCACAAGTCAGCAAAGTTGAGGAAACAGCGTCGAATGAAGAAGACTGGGGTGACAAGAGGAACTTTTGTGTTGTTTTCTAAACAAGGCAGACTGAAATTCAAAGCTGACCTGAACATGAAAAAGAAGGACATGACACATCAAACTCCAGACTCCTGTTGGATGGTTCAAAAGCCAGAGAAACATTTCATCGAACGGATGATTGAGTCATATCGTATACCATCGTAGTCTACACGGATCAGTGTCAAGTCATATCGTATACCATCGGAGTCTACACGGATCAGTGTCAAGTCATATCGTATACCATCGGAGTCTACACGGATCAGGTCATATCGCATACCATCGTAGTCTACACGGATCAGTGTCAATTGCAGATTATGCCATGAATCTCTACTATGGCTAACAACCGTACAGATCATATTCCATCAGTACACAACCGGAGAAGATTTTGAAATTTTGACAGGGAACCTTATAAAGTCGATAAAATGACACAAATAATATATTTCTTAATTATTATCTGTTCCTTAATAGTGTACTTCACTATATGTGATGGTCCCAACTCGAAATTGTGACTTTTGTGAGCCGATATCTCAATAAACATTCAA